>CM057811.1:100473936-100775328 GCA_030067965.1 Latrodectus elegans | reverse complement strand
AACAATGATACAATTTAGTAGTAAATCACATTTCTAGACTTACTGTGGATTTAGTTTCATTATAAAAAATATATTTTACGAGAAAAATGAGTTTTGGTAAAGTGCGCCCAAGTAACACATATCGCTAATTTTAAAATTTACTCAAAATCAAATAAAATTCCAGTTTATAGACAAACAAATGGTTTCGTTTAGTAGTAAATTGCATTCTAAGACTAACTGTGGTATTCATTTTATTATAAAAAATATATTTGATGAGAAAAAAGGGATATTGTATGGTGCTTGCATATGGTACGTGTAACTTCAGATTCCCATCACGATTGACTTAAAAATTCCCCTATATCTTACAAAATACCCTATATGTATACAAAAAAATGATACAATTTAGTAGTATATCACATTTCTAGACTTACTGTGGATTTGGTTTCATTATAAAAAATATATTTTACGAGAAAATTGAGATTTCGTATAGCCCGCATTAGTAACACATATGATCCCCTTTTTCCGATTACGCGAATTTCAAAATTTTCTCAAAATCTGCATAAATTTCCTTTTTATAAACAAACAAATGATTTTATTTAGTAGTAAATCACATTCTTAGACTAACTGTGGTATTCATTTTATTATAAAAAATATATTTTATGAGAAAAAACGGATATCGTAAGGTGCCCCCATATGGTACCTGTGACTTCAGATTCCCACCATGATTGACTTTAAAATTCCCTTATATCTTACAAAATAACTAATATGTATACAAAAAAATGCTACAGTTTAGTAGTAAATCACATTTCTGGACTTACTGTGGATTTGGTTTCATTATAAAAAATATATTTTACGAGAAAAATGAGTTTTTGTAAAGTGCACCCAAGTAACACATAACGCTAATTTTAAAATTTACTCAAAATCTGAATAAAATTCCAGTGTATAGACAAACAAATGGTTTCGTTTAGTAGTAAATTGCATTCTAAGACTAACTGTGGTATTCATTTTATTATAAAAAATATATTTTATGAGAAAAAAGGGATATTGTATGGTGCGCGCATATGGTACGTGTAACTTCAGATTCCCAACACGATTGACTTAAAAATTCCCCTATATCTTACAAAATACCCAATATGTATACAAAAAAATGATACAATTTAGTAGTATATCACATTTCTAGACTTACTGTGGATTTGGTTTCATTATAAAAAATAAATTTTACGAGAAAATTGAGATTTTGTAAAGTGCGCATTAGTAACACATATGATCCCCTTTTTCCGATTACGCGAATTTAAATATTTTCTCAAAATCTGCATAAATTTCCCTTTATAAACAAACAAATGATTTTATTTAGTAGTAAATCACATTCTTAGACTAACTGTGGTATTCATTTTATTATAAAAAATATATTTTATGAGAAAAAACGGATATCGTAAGGTGCCCCCATATGGTAACAGTGACTTCAGATTCCCACCATGATTGACTTTAAAATTCCCTTATATCTTACAAAATAACTAATATGTATACAAAAATTATACAATTTAGTAGTAAATCACATTTCTGGAATTACTGTGGATTTGGTTTCATTATAAAAAATATATTTTACGAGAAAAATGAGTTTTTGTAAAGTGGCCCAAGTAACACATAACGCTAATTTCAAAATTTACTCAAAATCTGAATAAAATTTCAGTTTATAGACAAACAAATGGTTTCTGTTTAGTAGTAAATCACATTCTAAGACTAACTGTTGTATTTATTATTATAATAAATATATTTTATGAGAAAAAGGGATATCGTATGGTGCGCCCATATGGTACGTGTGACTTCAGATTCCCACCACGATTGACTTCAAAATTCCTTATATCTTACAAAATACCCAATATGTATACAAAAAATGATACAATTTAGTAGTAAATCACATTTCTAGACTTACTGTGGATTTGGTTTCATTATAAAACATATATTTTACGAGAAAATTGAGTTTTTGTAAAGTGCACCCAAGTAACACATAACGCTAATTTTAAAATTTACTCAAAATCTGAATAAAATTCCAGTGTATAGACAAACAAATGGTTTCGTTTAGTAGTAAATTGCATTTCTAAGACTAACTGTGGTATTCATTTTATTATAAAAAATATATTTTATTAGAAAAAAGGGATATTGTATGGTGCGCGCATATGGTACGTGTAACTTCAGATTCCCATCACGATTGACTTAAAAATTCCCCTATATCTTACAAAATAACTAATATGTATACAAAAAAATGATACAGTTTAGTAGTAAATCACATTTCTAGACTTACTGTGGATTTGGTTTCATTATAAAAAATATATTTTACGAGAAAATTGAGATTTTGTAAAGTGCGCATTAGTAACACATATGATCTCCTATTTCCGATTACGCGAATTTCAAAATTTTCTCAAAATCTGCATAAATTTCCTTTTTATAAACAAACAAATGATTTTATTTAGTAGTAAATCACATTCTTAGACTAACTGTGGTATTCATTTTATTATAAAAAATATATTTTATGAGAAAAAACGGATATCGTAAGGTGCCCCATATGGTACCTGTGACTTCAGATTCCCACCATGATTGACTTTAAAATTCCCTTATATCTTACAAAATAACTAATATGTATACAAAAATGATACAGTTTAGTAGTAAATCACATTTCTGGACTTACTGTAGATTTGGTTTCATTATGAATAATATATTTTACGAGAAAAATGAGTTTTGGTAAAGTGCGCCCAAGTAACACATAACGCTAATTTTAAAATTTACTCAAAATCTGAATAAAATTCCAGTGTATAGACAAACAAATGGTTTCGTTTAGTAGTAAATTACATTCTAAGACTAACTGTGGTATTCATTTTATTATAAAAAATATATTTTAAGAGAAATAAGGGATATCGTAAGGGTCGCAAATATGGTACGTGTGAGTTCAAATTCCCACCACGATTGACTTCAAAATTCCCTTATATCTTACAAAATAACTAATATGTATACAAAAAAATGATACAATTTAGTAGTAAATCACATTTCTAATGTTACTGTGGATTTGGTTTCATATAAAAAATATATTTTACGAGAAAAATGAGTTTTTGTAAAATGGCCCAATTAATACATAACGCTAATTTTAAAATTTACTCAAAATCTGAATAAATTTCCCGTTTATAGACAAACAAATGGTTTCGTTTAGTAGTAAATTACATTCTAAGACTAACTGTGGTATTCATTTTATTATAAAAAATATATTTTAAGAGAAAAAATTGATATCGTAAGGGTCGCAAATATGGTACGTGTGAGTTCAAATTCCCACCACGATTGACTTAAAAATTTACTTATATCTTACAAAATAACTAATATGTATACAAAAAAATGATACAGTTTAGTAGTAAATCACATTTCTGGACTTACTGTGGATTTAGTTTCATTATAAAAAATATATTTTACGAGAAAAATGAGTTTTTGTAAAATGGCCCAAGTAACACATAACGCTAATTTTAAAATTTACTCAAAATCTGAATAAATTTCCGGTTTATAGACAAACAAATGGTTTCGTTTAGTAGTAAATCACATTCTAAGACTAATTGTTGTATTTATTACATTATAATAAATATATTTTATAAGAAAAAAGAGATATCGTATGGTGCGCCCATATAGTACGTGTGACTTCAGATTCCCCCAACGATTGACTTCAAATTCCCTTATATCTTACAAAATACCTAATATGTATACAAAAAAATGATGCAATTTAGTGGTAAATCACATTTCTCTACTTATTGTGGATTTGGTTTCATTATAAAAAATATATTTTACGAGAAAATTGAGTTTTTGTAAAGTGCACCCAAGTAACACATAACGCTAATTTTAAAATTTACTCAAAATCTGAATAAAATTCCAGTGTATAGACAAACAAATGGTTTCGTTTAGTAGTAAATTGCATTCTAAGACTAACTGTGGTATTCATTTTATTATAAAAAATATATTTTATTAGAAAAAAGGGATATTGTATGGTGCGCATATGGTACGTGTAACTTCAGATTCCCATCACGATTGACTTAAAAATTCCCCTATATCTTACAAAATACCCTATATGTATACAAAAAAATGATACAATTTAGTAGTATATCACATTTCTAGACTTACTGTGGATTTGGTTTCATTATAAAAAATATATTTTACGAGAAAATTGAGATTTCGTATAGCCCGCATTAGTAACACATATGATCCCCTTTTTCCGATTACGCGAATTTCAAAATTTTCTCAAAATCTGCATAAATTTCCTTTTTATAAACAAACAAATGATTTTATTTAGTAGTAAATCACATTCTTAGACTAACTGTGGTATTCATTTTATTATAAAAAATATATTTTATGAGAAAAAACGGATATCGTAAGGTGCCCCCATATGGTACCTGTGACTTCAGATTCCCACCATGATTGACTTTAAAATTCCCTTATATCTTACAAAATAACTAATATGTATACAAAAAAATGATACAGTTTAGTAGTAAATCACATTTCTGGACTTACTGTGGATTTGGTTTCATTATAAAAAATATATTTTACGAGAAAAATGAGTATTTGTAAAGTGCACCCAAGTAACACATAACGCTAATTTTAAAATTTACTCAAAATCTGAATAAAATTCCAGTGTATAGACAAACAAATGGTTTCGTTTAGTAGTAAATTACATTCTAAGACTAACTGTGGTATTCATTTTATTATAAAAAATATATTTTAAGAGAAATAAGGGATATCGTAAGGGTCGCAAATATGGTACGTGTGAGTTCAAATTCCCACCACGATTGACTTCAAAATTCCCTTATATCTTACAAAATAACTAATATGTATACAAAAAAATGATACAGTTTAGTAGTAAATCACATTTCTGGACTTACTGTGGATTTGGTTTCATTATAAAAAATATATTTTACGAGAAAAATGAGTTTTTGTAAAATGGCCCAATTAATACATAACGCTAATTTTAAAATTTACTCAAAATCTGAATAAATTTCCCGTTTATAGACAAACAAATGGTTTCGTTTAGTAGTAAATTACATTCTAAGACTAACTGTGGTATTCATTTTATTATAAAAAATATATTTTAAGAGAAAAAAGGGATATCGTAAGGGTCGCAAATATGGTACGTGTGAGTTCAAATTCCCACCACGATTGACTTAAAAATTTACTTATATCTTACAAAATAACTAATATGTATACAAAACAATGATACAATTTAGTAGTAAATCACATTTCTAGACTTACTGTGGATTTAGTTTCATTATAAAAAATATATTTTACGAGAAAAATGAGTTTTGGTAAAGTGCGCCCAAGTAACACATAACGCTAATTTTAAAATTTACTCAAAATCTGAATAAAATTCCAGTGTATAGACAAACAAATGGTTTCGTTTAGTAGTAAATTACATTCTAAGACTAACTGTGGTATTCATTTTATTATAAAAAATATATTTTATGAGAAAAAGGGATATCGTAAGGGTCGTAAATATATGGTACGTGTGAGTTCAGATTCCCACCACGATTGACTTCAAAATTCCCTTATATCTTACAAAATACTCAATATGTATACATAAAATGATGCAATTTAGTAATAAATTACATTTCTGGACTTATTGTAAATTTGGTTTCATTATAAAAATATATTTTACGAGAAAATGAGATTTTTAAAGTGCGCCCAAGTAACACACAACGCTAATTTTAAAATTTACTCAAAATCTGAATAAAATTCTAGTTTATAGACAAACAAATGGTTTCGTTTAGTAGTAAATCACATTCTAAGACTAACTATGGTATTCATTTTATTATAAAAAATATTTTTGATGAGAAAAAACGGATATCGTATGGTGCGCCCATATTGTACCTGTGACTTCAGATTCCCGCCACGATTGACTTAAATATTCCCTTATATCTTACAAAATAACTAATATGTATACAAAAAAATGATACAATTTAGTAGTAAATCACATTTCTAATGTTATGTGGATTTGGTTTCATTATAAAAAATATATTTTACGAGAAAAATGAGATTTTGTAAAGTGCGCCCAAGTAACACTTAACGCTAATTTTAAAATTTACTCAAAATCTGAATAAAATTTCAGTGTATAGACAAACAAATGGTTTCGTTTAGTAGTAAATTACATTCTAAGACTAACTGTGGTATTCATTTTATTATAAAAAATATATTTTATGAGAAAAAAGGGATATTGTATGGTGCGCGCATATGGTACGTGTAACTTCAGATTCCCACCACGATTGACTTAAAAATTCCCCTATATCTTACAAAATACCCAATATGTATACAAAAAAATGATACAATTTAGTAGTATATCACATTTCTAGACTTACTGTGGATTTGGTTTCATTATACAAAATAAATTTTACGAGAAAATTGAGATTTCGTATAGTGCGCATTAGTAACACATATGATCACCTTTTTCCGATTACGCGAATTTCAAAATTTTCTCAAAATCTGCATAAATTTCCTTTTTATAAACAAACAAATGATTTTATTTAGTAGTAAATCACATTCTTAGACTAACTGTGGTATTCATTTTATTATAAAAATATATTTTATGAGAAAAAACGGATATCGTAAGGTGCCCCCGTATGGTACCTGTGACTTCAGATTCCCACCATGATTGACTTTAAAATTCCCTTATATCTTACAAAATAACTAATATGTATACAAAAAAAAGATACAGTTTAGTAGTAAATCACATTTCTGGACTTACTGTGGATTTGGTTTCATTATAAAAAATATATTTTACGAGAAAAAGGAGTTTTTGTAAAATGGCCCAAGTAACACATAACGCTAATTTTAAAATTTACTCAAAATCTGAATAAAATTCCAGTGTATAGACAAACAAATGGTTTCGTTTAGTAGTAAATCACATTCTAATACTAACTGTAGTATTTATTATATTATATTAAATATATTTTATAAGAAAAAAGAGATATCGTTTCGTGCGCCCATATGGTACGTGTGACTTCAGATTCCCACCACGATTGACTTCAAAATTCCCTTATATCTTACAAAATACCTAATATGTATACAAAAAAATGATGCAATTTAGTGGTAAATCACATTCTCTACTTATTGTGGATTTGGTTTCATTATAAAAAATATATTTTACGAGAAAATTGAGTTTTTGTAAAGTGCACCCAAGTAACACATAACGCTAATTTTAAAATTTACTCAAAATCTGAATAAAATTCCAGTGTATAGACAAACAAATGGTTTCGTTTAGTAGTAAATTGCATTCTAAGACTAACTGTGGTATTCATTTTATTATAAAAAATATATTTTAAGAGAAAAAAGGGATATTGTATCGTGCGCGCATATGGTACGTGTAACTTCAGATTCCCATCACGATTGACTTAAAAATTCCCCTATATCTTACAAAATACCCTATATGTATACAAAAAATGATACAATTAGTAGTATATCACATTTCTAGAATTTCTGTGGATTTGGTTTCATTATTAAAAATATATTTTACGAGAAAATTGAGATTTCGTATAGCCCGCATTAGTAACACATATGATCCCTTTTTCCGATTACGCGAATTTCAAAATTTTCTCAAAATCTGAATAAATTTCCTTTTTATAAACAAACAAATGATTTTATTTAGTAGTAAATCACATTCTTAGACTAACTGTGGTATTCATTTTATTATAAAAATATATTTTATGAGAAAAAACGGATATCGTAAGGTGCCCCCATATGGTACCTGTGACTTCAGATTCCCACCATGATTGACTTTAAAATTCCTTCTATCTTACAAAATAACTAATATGTATACAAAAAATGATACAGTTTAATAGTAAATCACATTTCTGGACTTACTGTGGATTTGGTTTCATTATAAAAAATATATTTTACGAGAAAATTGAGTTTTTGTAAAGTGTGCCCAAGTAACACATAACGCTAATTTTAAAATTTACTCAAAATCTGAATAAAATTTCCAGTTTATAGACAAACAAATGATTTCGTTTAGTAGTAAATTACATTCTAAGACAAACTGTGGTATTCATTTTATTATAAAAAATATATTTTAAGAGAAAAAAGGGATATCGTAAGGGTCGCAAATATGGTACGTGTGAGTTCAAATTCCCACCACGATTGACTTAAAAATTTACTTATATCTTACAAAATAACTAATATGTATACAAAAAATGATACAATTTAGTAGTAAATCACATTTCTAGACTTACTGTGGATTTGGTTTCATTATAAAAATATATTTTACGAGAAAATTGAGTATTTGTAAATTGTGCCCAAGTAACACATAACGCTAATTTTAAAATTTACTCAAAATCTGAATAAAATTCCAGTGTATAGACAAACAAATGGTTTCGTTTAGTAGTAAATCACATTCTAAGACTAACTGTGGTATTCATTTTATTATAAAAAATATATTTTATGAGAAAAAAGGGATATTGTATGGTGCGCCCATATGGTACGTGTAACTTCAGATTCCCACCACGATTGACTTAAAAATTCCCCTATATCTTACAAAATACCCAATATGTATACAAAAAAATGATACAATTTAGTAGTATATCACATTTCTAGACTTACTGTGGATTTGGTTTCATTATAAAAAATATATTTTACGAGAAAATTGAGATTTTGTAAAGTGCGCATTAGTAACACATATGATCCCCTTTTTCCGATTACGCGAATTTAAATATTTTCTCAAAATCCGCATAAATTTCCTTTTTATAAACAAACAAATGATTTTATTTAGTAGTAAATCACATTCTTAGACTAACTGTGGTATTCATTTTATTATAAAAAATATATTTTATGAGAAAAAACGGATATCGTAAGGTGCCCCATATGGTACCTGTGACTTCAGATTCCCACCATGATTGACTTTAAAATTCCTTATATCTTACAAAATAACTAATATGTATACAAAAAATGATACAGTTTAGTAGTAAATCACATTTCTGTACTTACTGTGGATATGGTTAAATTATAAAAAATATATTTAACGAGAAAAATGAGTTTTTGTAAAATGGCCCAAGTAACACATAACGCTAATTTTAAAATTTACTCAAAATCTGAATAAATTTCCAGTTTATAGACAAACAAATGGTTTCGTTTAGTAGTAAATCACATTCTAAGACTAACTGTTGTATTTATTACATTATAATAAATATATTTTATAAGAAAAAAGAGATATCGTATGGTGCGCCCATATATTACATGTGACTTCAGATTCCCCCAACGATTGACTTCAAAATTCCCTTATATCTTACAAAATACCTAATATGTATACAAAAAAATGATGCAATTTAGTAGTAAATCACATTTCTCCACTTATTGTGGATTTGGTTTGATTATAAAAAGTATATTTTACGAGAAAATTGAGTTTTTGTAAAGTGCGCCCAAGTAACACATAATGCTAATTTTAAAATTTACTCAAAATCTGAATAAAATTCCAGTGTATAGACAAACAAATTGTTTCGTTTAGTAGTAAATCACATTCTAAGACTAACTGTGGTATTCATTTTATTATAAAAAATATATTTTAAGAGAAAAAAGGGATATCGTATGGGTCGCAAATATGGTACGTGTGAGTTCAAATTCCCACCACGATTGACTTCAAAATTCCCTTATATCTTACAAAATAACTAATATGTATACAAAAAAATGATACAATTTAGTAGTAAATCACATTTCTAGACTTACTGTGGATTTGGTTTCATTATAAAAAATATATTTTACGAGAAAAATGAGTTTTTGTAAAATGGCCCAAGTAATACATAACGCTAATTTTAAAATTTACTCAAAATCTGAATAAATTTCCAGTTTATAGACAAACAAATGGTTTCGTTTAGTAGTAAATTACATTCTAAGACTAACTGTGGTATTCATTTTATTATAAAAAATATATTTTAAGAGAAAAAAGGGATATCGTAAGGGTCGCAAATATGGTACGTGTGAGTTCAAATTCCCACCACGATTGACTTAAAAATTTACTTATATCTTACAAAATAACTAATATGTATACAAAAAAATGATACAATTTAGTAGTAAATCACATTTCTCCACTTATTGTGGATTTGGTTTCATTATAAAAAATATATTTTACGAGAAAATTGAGTTTTTGTAAAGTGTGCCCAAGTAACACATAACGCTAATTTTAAAATTTACTCAAAATCTGAATAAAATTCCAGTGTATAGACAAACAAATGGTTTCGTTTAGTAGTAAATCACATTCTAAGACTAACTGTGGTATTCATTTTATTATAAAAAATATATTTTAAGAGAAAAAAGGGATATCGTAAGGGTCGTAAATATGGTACGTGTGAGTTCAAATTCCCACCACGATTGACTTCAAAATTCCCTTATATCTTACAAAATAACTAATATGTATACAAAAAAATGATACAATTTAGTAGTAAATCACATTTCTAGACTTACTGTGTATTTGGTTTCATTATAAAAAATACATTTTACGAGAAAAATGAGTTTTTGTAAAGTGCGCCCAAGTAACACAAAACGCTAATTTTAAAATTTACTTAAAATCTGAATACATTTCTAGTTTATAGACAAACAAATGGTTTCGTTTAGTAGTAAATCACATTCTAAGACTAACTGTGGTATTCATTTTATTATAAAAAATATTTTTGATGAGAAAAAACGGATATCGTATGGTGCGCCCATATTGAACCTGTGACTTCAGATTCCCGCCACGATTGACTTCAAAATTCCCTTATATCTTACAAAATAACTAATATGTATACAAAAAAATGATACAATTTAGTAGTAAATCACATTTCTAATGTTACTGTGGATTTGGTTTCATTATAAAAAATATATTTTACGAGAAAAATGAGATTTTGTAAAGTGCGCCCAAGTAACACTTAACGCTAATTTTAAAATTTACTCAAAATCTGAATAAAATTTCAGTGTATAGACAAACAAATGATTTCGTTTAGTAGTAAATCACATTCTAAGACTAACTGTTGTATTCATTTTATTATAAAAAATATATTTTATGAGAAAAAAGGGATATTGTATGGTGCGCCCATATGGTACGTGTAACTTCAGATTCCCAACACGATTGACTTAAAAATTCCCCTATATCTTACAAAATACCCAATATGTATACAAAAAAATGATACAATTTAGTAGTATATCACATTTCTAGACTTACTGTGGATTTGGTTTCATTATAAAAAATATATTTTACGAGAAAATTGAGATTTCGTATAGTGCGCATTAGTAACACATATGATCCCCTTTTTCCGATTACGCGAATTTCAAAATTTTCTCAAAATCTGCATAAATTTCCTTTTTATAAACAAACAAATGATTTTATTTAGTAGTAAATCACATTCTTAGACTAACTGTGGTATTCATTTTATTATAAAAATATGTTTTATGAGAAAAAACGGATATCGTAAGGTGCCCCCATATGGTACCTGTGACTTTAGATTCCCACCATGATTGACTTTAAAATTCCCTTATATCTTACAAAATAACTAATATGTATACAAAAAAAAGATACAGTTTAGTAGTAAATCACATTTCTGGACTTACTGTGGATTTGGTTTCATTATAAAAAATATATTTTACGAGAAAAAGGAGTTTTTGTAAAATGGCCCAAGTAACCCATAACGCTAATTTTAAAATTAACTCAAAATCTGAATAAATTTCCCGTTTATAGACAAACAAATGGTTTCGTTTAGTAGTAAATCACATTCTAATACTAACTGTAGTATTTATTACATTATAATAAATATATTTTATAAGAAAAAAGAGATATCGTTTCGTGCGCCCATATGGTACGTGTGAGTTCAGATTCCCACCACGATTGACTTCAAAATTCCCTTCTATCTTACAAAATAACTAATATGTATACAAAAAATGATACAGTTTAATAGTAAATCACATTTCTGGACTTACTGTGGATTTGGTTTCATTATAAAAAATATATTTTACGAGAAAAATGAGTTTTTGTAAAATGGCCCAAGTAACACATAACGCTAATTTTAAAATTTACTCAAAATCTGAATAAATTTCCGGTTTATAGACAAACAAATGGTTTCGTTTAGTAGTAAATCACATTCTAAGACTAATTGTTGTATTTATTACATTATAATAAATATATTTTATAAGAAAAAAGAGATATCGTATGGTGCGCCCATATAGTACGTGTGACTTCAGATTCCCCCAACGATTGACTTCAAATTCCCTTATATCTTACAAAATACCTAATATGTATACAAAAAAATGATGCAATTTAGTGGTAAATCACATTCTCTACTTATTGTGGATTTGGTTTCATTATAAAAAATATATTTTACGAGAAAATTGAGTTTTTGTAAAGTGCACCCAAGTAACACATAACGCTAATTTTAAAATTTACTCAAAATCTGAATAAAATTCCAGTGTATAGACAAACAAATGGTTTCGTTTAGTAGTAAATTGCATTCTAAGACTAACTGTGGTATTCATTTTATTATAAAAAATATGTTTTATGAGAAAAAAGGGATATTGTATGGTGCGCGCATATGGTACGTGTAACTTCAGATTCCCATCACGATTGACTTAAAAATTCCCCTATATCTTACAAAATACCCTATATGTATACAAAAAAATGATACAATTTAGTAGTATATCACATTTCTAGACTTACTGTGGATTTGGTTTCATTATTAAAAATATATTTTACGAGAAAATTGAGATTTCGTATAGTCCGCATTAGTAACACATATGATCCCCTTTTTCCGATTACGCGAATTTCAAAATTTTCTCAAAATCTGCATAAATTTCCATTTTATAAACAAACAAATGATTTTATTTAGTAGTAAATCACATTCTTAGACTAACTGTGGTATTCATTTTATTATAAAAAATATATTTTATGAGAAAAAACGGATATCGTAAGGTGCCCCCATATGGTACCTGTGACTTCAGATTCCCACCATGATTGACTTTAAAATTCCCTTATATCTTACAAAATAACTAATATGTATACAAAAAAATGCTACAGTTTAGTAGTAAATCACATTTCTGGACTTACTGTGGATTTGGTTTCATTATAAAAAATATTTTACGAGAAAATGAGTATTTGTAAAGTGCACCCAAGTAACACATAACGCTAATTTTAAAATTTACTCAAAATCTGAATAAAATTCCAGTGTATAGACAAACAAATGGTTTCGTTTAGTAGTAAATTACATTCTAAGACTAACTGTGGTATTCATTTTATTATAAAAAATATATTTTAAGAGAAAAAAGGGATATTGTAAGGGTCACAAATATGGTACGTGTAAGTTCAGATTCTTACCACGATTGACTTAAAAATTCCTTATATCTTACAAAATAAATAATATGTATACAAAACAATGATACAATTTAGTAGTAAATCACATTTCTAGACTTACTGTGGATTTGGTTTCATTATAAAAATATATTTTACGAGAAAATTGAGTTTTTGTAAAGTGCGCCCAAGTAACACATAACGCTAATTTTAAAATTTACTCAAAATCTGAATAAAATTCCAGTGTATAGACAAACAAATGGTTTCGTTTAGTAGTAAATCACATTCTAAGACTAACTGTGGTATTCATTTTATTATATTAAATATATTTTATGAGAAAAAAGGGATATTGTATGGTGCGTGTATATGGTACGTGTAACTTCAGATTCCCACCACGATTGACTTAAAAATTCCCCTATATCTTACAAAATACCCAATATGTATACAAAAAAATGATACAATTTAGTAGTATATCACATTTCTAGACTTACTGTGGATTTGGTTTCATTATAAAAAATATATTTTACGAGAAAATTGAGATTTCGTATAGTGCGCATTAGTAACACATATGATCCCCTTTTTCCGATTACGCGAATTTCAAAATTTTCTCAAAATCTGCATAAATTTCCTTTTTATAAACAAACAAATGATTTTATTTAGTAGTAAATCACATTCTTAGACTAACTGTGGTATTCATTTTATTATAAAAAATATTTTATGAGAAAAAACGGATATCGTAAGGTGCCCCCATATGGTACCTGTGACTTCAGATTCCCACCATGATTGACTTTAAAATTCCCTTATATCTTACAAAATAACTAATATGTATACAAAAAAATGATACAGTTTAGTAGTAAATCACATTTCTGGACTTACTGTGGATTTAGTTTCATTATAAAAATATATTTTACGAGAAAATGAGTTTTTGTAAAATGGCCCAAGTAACACATAACGCTAATTTTAAAATTTACTCAAAATCTGAATAAATTTCCAGTTTATAGACAAACAAATGGTTTCGTTTAGTAGTAAATCACATTCTAAGACTAATTGTTGTATTTATTACATTATAATAAATATATTTTATAAGAAAAAAGAGATATCGTATGGTGCGCCCATATAGTACGTGTGACTTCAGATTCCCCCAACGATTGACTTCAAATTCCCTTATATCTTACAAAATACCTAATATGTATACAAAAAAATGATGCAATTTAGTGGTAAATCACATTCTCTACTTATTGTGGATTTGGTTTCATTATAAAAAGTATATTTTACGAGAAAATTGAGTTTTTGTAAAGTGCACCCAAGTAACACATAACGCTAATTTTAAAATTTACTCAAAATCTGAATAAAATTCCAGTGTATAGACAAACAAATGGTTTCGTTTAGTAGTAAATTGCATTCTAAGACTAACTGTGGTATTCATTTTATTATAAAAATATATTTTATGAGAAAAAAGGGATATTGTATGGTGCGCGCATATGGTACGTGTAACTTCAGATTCCCAACACGATTGACTTAAAAATTCCCCTATATCTTACAAAATACCCAATATGTATACAAAAAAAATGATACAATTTAGTAGTATATCACATTTCTAGACTTACTGTGGATTTGGTTTCATTATACAAAATAAATTTTACGAGAAAATTGAGATTTTGTAAAGTGCGCATTAGTAACACATATGATCCCCTTTTTCCGATTACGCGAATTTAAATATTTTCTCAAAATCTGCATAAATTTCCCTTTATAAACAAACAAATGATTTTATTTAGTAGTAAATCACATTCTTAGACTAACTGTGGTATTCATTTTATTATAAAAAATATATTTTATGAGAAAAAACGGATATCGTAAGGTGCCCCCATATGGTAACAGTGACTTCAGATTCCCACCATGATTGACTTTAAAATTCCCTTATATCTTACAAAATAACTAATATGTATACAAAAAAATGATACAGTTTAGTAGTAAATCACATTTCTGGACTTACTGTGGATTTGGTTTCATTATAAAAAATATATTTTACGAGAAAAATGAGTTTTTGTAAAATGGCCCAAGTAACACATAACGCTAATTTTAAAATTTACTCAAAATCTGAATAAATTTCCAGTGTATAGACAAACAAATGGTTTCGTTTAGTAGTAAATTACATTCTAAGACTAACTGTGGTATTCATTTTATTATAAAAAATATATTTTAAGAGAAATAAGGGATATCGTAAGGGTCGCAAATATGGTACGTGTGAGTTCAAATTCCCACCACGATTGACTTCAAAATTCCCTTATATCTTACAAAATAACTAATATGTATACAAAAAAATGATATAATTTAGTAGTAAATCATATTTCTAATGTTACCGTGGATTTGGTTTCATTATAAAAAATATATTTTACGAGAAAAATGAGTTTTTGTAAAATGGCCCAAGTAATACATAACGCTAATTTTAAAATTTACTCAAAATCTGAATAAATTTCCCGTTTATAGACAAACAAATGGTTTCGTTTAGTAGTAAATTACATTCTAAGACTAACTGTGGTATTCATTTTATTATAAAAAATATATTTTAAGAGAAAAAATTGATATCGTAAGGGTCGCAAATATGGTACGTGTGAGTTCAAATTCCCACCACGATTGACTTAAAAATTTACTTATATCTTACAAAATAACTAATATGTATACAAAACAATGATACAATTTAGTAGTAAATCACATTTCTAGACTTACTGTGGATTTAGTTTCATTATAAAAAATATATTTTACGAGAAAAATGAGTTTTTGTAAAATGGCCCAAGTAACACATAACGCTAATTTTAAAATTTACTCAAAATCTGAATAAATTTCCGGTTTATAGACAAACAAATGGTTTCGTTTAGTAGTAAATCACATTCTAAGACTAATTGTTGTATTTATAACATTATAATAAATATATTTTAAGAGAAAAAGAGATATCGTATGGTGCGCCCATATAGTACGTGTGACTTCAGATTCCCATCACGATTGACTTCAAATTCCTTATATCTTACAAAATACCCTAATATGTATACAAAAAATGATACAATTTAGTAGTAAATCACATTCTCTAGACTTACTGTGGATTTGGTTTCATTATAAAAATATATTTTACGAGAAAATTGAGATTTTGTAAAATGGCCCATTAGTAACACATATGATCCCCTTTTTCCGATTACGCGAATTTCAAAATTTTCTCAAAATCTGCATAAATTTCCATTTTATAAACAAACAAATGATTTTATTTAGTAGTAAATCACATTCTTAGACTAACTGTGGTATTCATTTTATTATAAAAATATATTTTATGAGAAAAACGGATATCGTAAGGTGCCCCCATATGGTACCTGTGACTTCAGATTCCCACCATGATTGACTTTAAAATTCCCTTCTATCTTACAAAATAACTAATATGTATACAAAAAATGATACAGTTTAGTAGTAAATCACATTTCTGGACTTACTGTGGATTTGGTTTCATTATAAAAAATATATTTTACGAGAAAAATGAGTTTTTGTAAAGTGCACCCAAGTAACACATAACGCTAATTTTAAAATTTACTCAAAATCTGAATAAAATTCCAGTGTATAGACAAACAAATGGTTTCGTTTAGTAGTAAATTACATTCTAAGACTAACTGTGGTATTCATTTTATTATAAAAAATATATTTTAAGAGAAATAAGGGATATCGTAAGGGTCGCAAATATGGTACGTGTGAGTTCAAATTCCCACCACGATTGACTTCAAAATTCCCTTATATCTTACAAAATAACTAATATGTATACAAAAAAATGATATAATTTAGTAGTAAATCATATTTCTAATGTTACCGTGGATTTGGTTTCATTATAAAAAATATATTTTACGAGAAAAATGAGTTTTTGTAAAATGGCCCAATTAATACATAACGCTAATTTTAAAATTTACTCAAAATCTGAATAAATTTCCCGTTTATAGACAAACAAATGGTTTCGTTTAGTAGTAAATTACATTCTAAGACTAACTGTGGTATTCATTTTATTATAAAAAATATATTTTAAGAGAAAAAAGGGATATCGTAAGGGTCGTAAATATGGTACGTGTGAGTTCAAATTCCCACCACGATTGACTTCAAAATTCCCTTATATCTTACAAAATAACTAATATGTATACAAAAAAATGATACAATTTAGTAGTAAATCACATTTCTAATGTTACTGTGGATTTGGTTTCATATAAAAAATATATTTTACGAGAAAAATGAGATTTTGTAAAGTGCGCCCAAGTAACACACAACGCTAATTTTAAAATTTACTCAAAATCTGAATAAAATTCTAGTTTATAGACAAACAAATGGTTTCGTTTAGTAGTAAATCACATTCTAAGACTAACTGTGGTATTCATTTTATTATAAAAAATATTTTTGATGAGAAAAAACGGATATCGTATGGTGCGCCCATATTGTACCTGTGACTTCAGATTCCCGCCACGATTGACTTCAAAATTCCCTTATATCTTACAAAATACCCAATATGTATACAAAAAAATGATACAATTTAGTAGTATATCACATTTCTAGACTTACTGTGGATTTGGTTTCATTATACAAAATAAATTTTACGAGAAAAATGAGATTTTGTAAAGTGCGCCCAAGTAACACTTAACGCTAATTTTAAAATTTACTCAAAATCTGAATAAAATTTCAGTGTATAGACAAACAAATGGTTTCGTTTAGTAGTAAATTACATTCTAAGACTAACTGTGGTATTCATTTTATTATAAAAAATATATTTTATGAGAAAAAAGGGATATTGTATGGTGCGCGCATATGGTACGTGTAACTTCAGATTCCCACCACGATTGACTTAAAAATTCCCCTATATCTTACAAAATAACTAATATGTATACAAGAAAATGATACAATTTAGTAGTATATCACATTTCTAGACTTACTGTGGATTTGGTTTCATTATAAAAAATATATTTTACGAGAAAATTGAGATTTCGTATAGTGCGCATTAGTAACACATATGATCCCCTTTTTCCGATTACGCGAATTTCAAAATTTTCTCAAAATCTGCATAAATTTCCTTTTTATAAACAAACAAATGATTTTATTTAGTAGTAAATCACATTCTTAGACTAACTGTGGTATTCATTTTATTATAAAAAATATATTTTATGAGAAAAAACGGATATCGTAAAGTGCCCCCGTATGGTACCTGTGACTTCAGATTCCCACCATGATTGACTTTAAAATTCCCTTATATCTTACAAAATAACTAATATGTATACAAAAAAATGATACAGTTTAGTAGTAAATCACATTTCTGGACTTACTGTGGATTTAGTTTCATTATAAAAAATATATTTTACGAGAAAAATGAGTTTTTGTAAAATGGCCCAAGTAACACATAACGCTAATTTTAAAATTTACTCAAAATCTGAATAAATTTCCGGTTTATAGACAAACAAATGGTTTCGTTTAGTAGTAAATCACATTCTAAGACTAATTGTTGTATTTATTACATTATAATAAATATATTTTATAAGAAAAAAGAGATATCGTTTCGTGCGCCCATATGGTACGTGTGAGTTCTGATTCCCACCACGATTGACTTCAAAATTCCCTTCTATCTTACAAAATAACTAATATGTATACAAAAAATGATACAGTTTAATAGTAAATCACATTTCTGGACTTACTGTGGATTTGGTTTCATTATAAAAAATATATTTTACGAGAAAAATGAGTTTTTGTAAAATGGCCCAAGTAATACATAACGCTAATTTTAAAATTTACTCAAAATCTGAATAAATTTCCAGTTTATAGACAAACAAATGGTTTCGTTTAGTAGTAAATAACATTCTAAGACTAACTGTTGTATTTATTACATTATAATAAATATATTTTATAAGAAAAAAGAGATATCGTATGGTGCGCCCATATAGTACGTGTGACTTCAGATTCCCCCAACGATTGACTTCAAATTCCCTTATATCTTACAAAATACCTAATATGTATACAAAAAAATGATGCAATTTAGTGGTAAATCACATTTCTCTACTTATTGTGGATTTGGTTTCATTATAAAAAATATATTTTACGAGAAAATTGAGTTTTTGTAAAGTGCACCCAAGTAACACATAACGCTAATTTTAAAATTTACTCAAAATCTGAATAAAATTCCAGTGTATAGACAAACAAATGGTTTCGTTTAGTAGTAAATTGCATTCTAAGACTAACTGTGGTATTCATTTTATTATAAAAAATATATTTTAAGAGAAAAAAGGGATATTGTATCGTGCGCGCATATGGTACGTGTAACTTCAGATTCCCATCACGATTGACTTAAAAATTCCCCTATATCTTACAAAATACCCTATATGTATACAAAAAAATGATACAATTTAGTAGTATATCACATTTCTAGACTTACTGTGGATTTGGTTTCATTATTAAAAATATATTTTACGAGAAAATTGAGATTTCGTATAGTCCGCATTAGTAACACATATGATCCCCTTTTTCCGATTACGCGAATTTCAAAATTTTCTCAAAATCTGCATAAATTTCCTTTTTATAAACAAACAAATGATTTTATTTAGTAGTAAATCACATTCTTAGACTAACTGTGGTATTCATTTTATTATAAAAAATATATTTTATGAGAAAAAACGGATATCGTAAGGTGCCCCCATATGGTACCTGTGACTTCAGATTCCCACCATGATTGACTTTAAAATTCCCTTATATCTTACAAAATAACTAATATGTATACAAAAAAATGCTACAGTTTAGTAGTAAATCACATTTCTGGACTTACTGTGGATTTGGTTTCATTATAAAAAATATATTTTACGAGAAAAATGAGTTTTTGTAAAGTGCACCCAAGTAACACATAACGCTAATTTTAAAATTTACTCAAAATCTGAATAAAATTCCAGTGTATAGACAAACAAATGGTTTCGTTTAGTAGTAAATTACATTCTAAGACTAACTGTGGTATTCATTTTATTATAAAAAATATATTTTAAGAGAAATAAGGGATATCGTAAGGGTCGCAAATATGGTACGTGTGAGTTCAAATTCCCACCACGATTGACTTAAAAATTCCCTTATATCTTACAAAATAACTAATATGTATACAAAACAATGATACAATTTAGTAGTAAATCACATTTCTAGACTTACTGTGGATTTAGTTTCATTATAAAAAATATATTTTACGAGAAAAATGAGTTTTGGTAAAGTGCGCCCAAGTAACACATAACGCTAATTTTAAAATTTACTCAAAATCTGAATAAAATTCCAGTGTATAGACAAACAAATGGTTTCGTTTAGTAGTAAATTACATTCTAAGACTAACTGTGGTATTCATTTTATTATAAAAAATATATTTTATGAGAAAAAAGGGATATTGTATGGTGCGCGCATATGGTACGTGTAACTTCAGATTCCCACCACGATTGACTTAAAAATTCCCCTATATCTTACAAAATACCCTATATGTATACAAAAAAATGATACAATTTAGTAGTAAATCACATTTCTAGACTTACTGTGGATTTGGTTTCATTATAAAAAATATATTTTACGAGAAAATTGAGATTTCGTATAGTGCGCATTAGTAACACATATGATCCCCTTTTTCCGATTACGCGAATTTCAAAATTTTCTCAAAATCTGCATAAATTTCCTTTTTATAAACAAACAAATGATTTTATTTAGTAGTAAATCACATTCTTAGACTAACTGTGGTATTCCTTTTATTATAAAAAATATATTTTATGAGAAAAAACGGATATCGTAAGGTGCCCCCGTATGGTACCTGTGACTTCAGATTCCCACCACGATTGACTTCAAAATTCCCTTATATCTTACAAAATAACTAATATGTATACAAAAAATGATACAGTTTAATAGTAAATCACATTTCTGGACTTACTGTGGATTTGGTTTCATTATAAAAAATATATTTTACGAGAAAAATGAGTTTTTGTAAAATGGCCCAAGTAACAACGCTAATTTTAAAATTTACTCAAAATCTGAATAAATTTCCGGTTTATAGACAAACAAATGGTTTCGTTTAGTAGTAAATCACATTCTAAGACTAATTGTTGTATTTATTACATTATAATAAATATATTTTATAAGAAAAAAGAGATATCGTTTCGTGCGCCCATATGGTACGTGTGAGTTCTGATTCCCCCCACGATTGACTTCAAAATTCCCTTATATCTTACAAAATACCTAATATGTATACAAAAAAATGATGCAATTTAGTAGTAAATCACATTTCTGGACTTACTGTGGATTTGGTTTCATTATAAAAAATATATTTTACGAGAAAAATGAGTTTTTGTAAAATGGCCCAAGTAATACATAACGCTAATTTTAAAATTTACTCAAAATCTGAATAAATTTCCAGTTTATAGACAAACAAATGGTTTCGTTTAGTAGTAAATCACATTCTAAGACTAACTTTTGTATTTATTACATTATAATAAATATATTTTATAAGAAAAAAGAGATATCGTATGGTGCGCCCATATAGTACGTGTGACTTCAGATTCCCCCAACGATTGACTTCAAATTCCCTTATATCTTACAAAATACCTAATATGTATACAAAAAAATGATGCAATTTAGTAGTAAATCACATTTCTCCACTTATTGTGGATTTGGTTTCATTATAAAAAATATATTTTACGAGAAAATTGAGTTTTTGTAAAGTGTGCCCAAGTAACACATAACGCTAATTTTAAAATTTACTCAAAATCTGAATAAAATTCCAGTGTATAGACAAACAAATGGTTTCGTTTAGTAGTAAATTGCATTCTAAGACTAACTGTGGTATTCATTTATTATAAAAAATATATTTTATGAGAAAAAAGGGATATTGTATGGTGCGCATATGGTACGTGTAACTTCAGATTCCCATCACGATTGACTTAAAAATTCCCCTATATCTTACAAAATACCCTATATGTATACAAAAAATTGATACTATTTAGTAGTATATCACATTTCTAGACTTACTGTGGATTTGGTTTCATTATAAAAAATATTTTACGAGAAAATTGAGATTTCGTATAGTCCGCATTAGTAACACATATGATCCCTTTTTCCGATTACGCGACTTTCAAAATTTTCTCAAAATCTGCATAAATTTGCTTTTTATAAACAAACAAATGATTTTATTTTGTAGTGTATCGCATTCTTAGACTATCTGTGGTATTCATTTTATTATAAAAATATATTTTATGAGAAAAAACGGATATCGTAAGGTGCCCCATATGGTACCTGTGACTTCAGATTCCCACCATGATTGACTTTAAAATTCCCTTATATCTTACAAAATAACTAATATGTATACAAAAAATGCTACAGTTTAGTAGTAAATCACATTTCTGGACTTACTGTGGATTTGGTTTCATTAAAAAAATATATTTTACGAGAAAAATGAGTTTTTGTAAAGTGCACCCAAGTAACACATAACGCTAATTTTAAAATTTACTCAAAATCTGAATAAAATTCCAGTGTATAGACAAACAAATGGTTTCGTTTAGTAGTAAATTACATTCTAAGACTAACTGTGGTATTCATTTTATTATAAAAAATATATTTTAAGAGAAATAAGGGATATCGTAAGGGTCGCAAATATGGTACGTGTGAGTTCAAATTCCCACCACGATTGACTTCAAAATTCCCTTATATCTTACAAAATAACTAATATGTATACAAAAAAATGATATAATTTAGTAGTAAATCATATTTCTAATGTTACCGTGGATTTGGTTTCATTATAAAAAATATATTTTACGAGAAAAATGAGTTTTTGTAAAATGGCCCAATTAATACATAACGCTAATTTTAAAATTTACTCAAAATCTGAATAAATTTCCCGTTTATAGACAAACAAATGGTTTCGTTTAGTAGTAAATTACATTCTAAGACTAACTGTGGTATTCATTTTATTATAAAAAATATATTTTAAGAGAAAAAATTGATATCGTAAGGGTCGCAAATATGGTACGTGTGAGTTCAAATTCCCACCACGATTGACTTAAAAATTTACTTATATCTTACAAAATAACTAATATGTATACAAAAAATGATACAATTTAGTAGTAAATCACATTTCTAGAGTTACTGTGGATTTGGTTTCATTATAAAAAATATATTTTACGAGAAAAATGAGTTTTTGTAAAGTGGCCCAAGTAACCCATAACGCTAATTTTAAAATTAACTCAAAATCTGAATAAATTTCCCGTTTATAGACAAACAAATGGTTTCGTTTAGTAGTAAATCACATTCTAAGACTAATTGTTGTATTTATTACATTATAATAAATATATTTTATAAGAAAAAAGAGATATCGTATGGTGCGCCCATATAGTACGTGTGACTTCAGATTCCCCCAACGATTGACTTCAAATTCCCTTATATCTTACAAAATACCTAATATGTATACAAAAAAATGATGCAATTTAGTGGTAAATCACATTCTCTACTTATTGTGGATTTGGTTTCATTATAAAAAATATATTTTACGAGAAAATTGAGTTTTTGTAAAGTGCACCCAAGTAACACATAACGCTAATTTTAAAATTTACTCAAAATCTGAATAAAATTCCAGTGTATAGACAAACAAATGGTTTCGTTTAGTAGTAAATTACATTCTAAGACTAACTGTGGTATTCATTTTATTATAAAAAATATATTTTATTAGAAAAAAGGGATATTGTATGGTGCGCGCATATGGTACGTGTAACTTCAGATTCCCAACACGATTGACTTAAAAATTCCCCTATATCTTACAAAATACCCTATATGTATACAAAAAAATGATACAATTTAGTAGTATATCACATTTCTAGACTTACTGTGGATTTGGTTTCATTATAAAAAATATATTTTACGAGAAAATTGAGATTTTGTAAAGTGCGCATTAGTAACACATATGATCCCCTTTTTCCGATTACGCGAATTTAAATATTTTCTCAAAATCTGCATAAATTTCCCTTTATAAACAAACAAATGATTTTATTTAGTAGTAAATCACATTCTTAGACTAACTGTGGTATTCATTTTATTATAAAAAATATATTTTATGAGAAAAAACGGATATCGTAAGGTGCCCCCATATGGTACCTGTGACTTCAGATTCCCACCATGATTGACTTTAAAATTCCCTTATATCTTACAAAATAACTAATATGTATACAAAAAAATGATACAGTTTAGTAGTAAATCACATTTCTGGACTTACTGTGGATTTGGTTTCATTATAAAAAATATATTTTACGAGAAAAAGGAGTTTTTGTAAAATGGCCCAAGTAACACATAACGCTAATTTTAAAATTTACTCAAAATCTGAATAAAATTCCAGTGTATAGACAAACAAATGGTTTCGTTTAGTAGTAAATCACATTCTAAGACTAACTGTGGTATTCATTTTATTATAAAAAATATATTTTATGAGAAAAAAGGGATATTGTATGGTCACAAATATGGTATGTGTGAGTTCAGATTCCCACCACGATTGACTTCAAAATTCCCTTATATCTTACAAAATAACTAATATGTATACAAAAAAATGATACAATTTAGTAGTAAATCACATTTCTAATGTTACTGTGGATTTGGTTTCATTATAAAAAATATATTTTACTAGAAAATGAGTTTTTGTAAAATGGCCCAAGTAATACATAACGCTAATTTTAAAATTTACTCAAAATCTGAATAAAATTCCAGTGTATAGACAAACAAATTGTTTCGTTTAGTAGTAAATCACATTCTAAGACTAACTGTGGTATTCATTTTATTATAAAAAATATATTTTAAGAGAAAAAAGGGATATCGTATGGGTCGCAAATATTGTACGTGTGAGTTCAAATTCCCACCACGATTGACTTAAAAATTTACTTATATCTTACAAAATACCCTATATGTATACAAAACAATGATACAATTTAGTAGTAAATCACATTTCTAGACTTACTGTGGATTTAGTTTCATTATAAAAAATATATTTTACGAGAAAAATGAGTTTTGGTAAAGTGCGCCCAAGTAACACATATCGCTAATTTTAAAATTTACTCAAAATCAAATAAAATTCCAGTTTATAGACAAACAAATGGTTTCGTTTAGTAGTAAATTGCATTCTAAGACTAACTGTGGTATTCATTTTATTATAAAAAATATATTTTATGAGAAAAAAGGGATATTGTATGGTGCGCGCATATGGTACGTGTAACTTCAGATTCCCACCACGATTGACTTAAAAATTCCCCTATATCTTACAAAATACCCTATATGTATACAAAAAAATGATACAATTTAGTAGTATATCACATTTCTAGACTTACTGTGGATTTGGTTTCATTATAAAAAATATATTTTACGAGAAAATTGAGATTTCGTATAGTGCGCATTAGTAACACATATGATCCCCTTTTTCCGATTACGCGAATTTCAAAATTTTCTCAAAATCTGCATAAATTTCCATTTTATAAACAAACAAATGATTTTATTTAGTAGTAAATCACATTCTTAGACTAACTGTGGTATTCATTTTATTATAAAAAATATATTTTATGAGAAAAAACGGATATCGTAAGGTGCCCCCATATGGTACCTGTGACTTCAGATTCCCACCATGATTGACTTTAAAATTCCCTTATATCTTACAAAATAACTAATATGTATACAAAAAAATGATACAGTTTAGTAGTAAATCACATTTCTGGACTTACTGTGGATTTGGTTTCATTATAAAAAATATATTTTACGAGAAAAATGAGTTTTTGTAAAATGGCCCAAGTAACACATAACGCTAATTTTAAAATTTACTCAAAATCTGAATAAATTTCCGGTTTATAGACAAACAAATGGTTTCGTTTAGTAGTAAATCACATTCTAAGACTAATTGTTGTATTTATTACATTATAATAAATATATTTTATAAGAAAAAAGAGATATCGTATGGTGCGCCCATATATTACATGTGACTTCAGATTCCCCCAACGATTGACTTCAAAATTCCCTTATATCTTACAAAATACCTAATATGTATACAAAAAATGATATAATTTAGTGGTAAATCACATTCTCTACTTATTGTGGATTTGGTTTCATTATAAAAAATATATTTTACGAGAAAATTGAGTTTTTGTAAAGTGCACCCAAGTAACACATAACGCTAATTTTAAAATTTACTCAAAATCTGAATAAAATTCCAGTGTATAGACAAACAAATGGTTTCGTTTAGTAGTAAATTGCATTCTAAGACTAACTGTGGTATTCATTTTATTATAAAAAATATATTTTATGAGAAAAAAGGGATATTGTATGGTGCGCGCATATGGTACGTGTAACTTCAGATTCCCATCACGATTGACTTAAAAATTCCCCTATATCTTACAAAATACCCTATATGTATACAAAAAAATGATACAATTTAGTAGTATATCACATTTCTAGACTTACTGTGGATTTGGTTTCATTATAAAAAGTATATTTTACGAGAAAATTGAGATTTTGTAAAGTGCGCATTAGTAACACATATGATCCCCTATTTCCGATTACTCGAATTTCAAAATTTTCTCAAAATCTGCATAAATTTCCAGTTTACAAACTACAAATGATTTTATTTAGTAGTAAATCACATTCTAGGACTAACTGTGGTATTCATTTTATTATAAAAAATATATTTTATGAGAAAAAACGGATATCGTAAGGTGCCCCCATATGGTAACAGTGACTTCAGATTCCCACCATGATTGACTTTAAAATTCCCTTATATCTTACAAAATAACTAATATGTATACAAAAAAATGATACAGTTTAGTAGTAAATCACATTTCTAGATTTACTGTGGATTTGGTTTCATTATAAAAAATATGTTTTACGAGAAAAATGAGTTTTTGTAAAATGGCCCAAGTAACACATAACGCTAATTTTAAAATTTACTCAAAATCTGAATAAATTTCCGGTTTATAGACAAACAAATGGTTTCGTTTAGTAGTAAATCACATTCTAAGACTAACTGTTGTATTTATTACATTATAATAAATATATTTTATAAGAAAAAAGAGATATCGTATGGTGCGCCCATATATTACATGTGACTTCAGATTCCCCCAACGATTGACTTCAAAATTCCCTTATATCTTACAAAATACCTAATATGTATACAAAAAAATGATGCAATTTAGTAGTAAATCACATTTCTCCACTTATTGTGGATTTGGTTTGATTATAAAAAGTATATTTTACGAGAAAATTGAGTTTTTGTAAAGTGCGCCCAAGTAACACATAACGCTAATTTTAAAATTTACTCAAAATCTGAATAAAATTCCAGTGTATAGACAAACAAATGGTTTCGTTTAGTAGTAAATTGCATTCTAAGACTAACTGTGGTATTCATTTTATTATAAAAAATATATTTTATTAGAAAAAAGGGATATTGTATGGTGCGCGCATATGGTACGTGTAACTTCAGATTCCCATCACGATTGACTTAAAAATTCCCCTATATCTTACAAAATACCCTATATGTATACAAAAAAATGATACAATTTAGTAGTATATCACATTTCTAGACTTACTGTGGATTTGGTTTCATTATAAAAAATATATTTTACGAGAAAATTGAGATTTCGTATAGTCCGCATTAGTAACACATATGATCCCCTTTTTCCGATTACGCGAATTTCAAAATTTTCTCAAAATCTGCATAAATTTCCTTTTTATAAACAAACAAATGATTTTATTTAGTAGTAAATCACATTCTTAGACTAACTGTGGTATTCATTTTATTATAAAAAATATATTTTATGAGAAAAAACGGATATCGTAAGGTGCCCCCATATGGTACCTGTGACTTCAGATTCCCACCATGATTGACTTTAAAATTCCCTTATATCTTACAAAATAACTAATATGTATACAAAAAAATGCTACAGTTTAGTAGTAAATCACATTTCTGGACTTACTGTGGATTTAGTTTCATTATAAAAAATATATTTTACGAGAAAAATGAGTTTTTGTAAAGTGCACCCAAGTAACACATAACGCTAATTTTAAAATTTACTGAAAATCTGAATAAATATCCAAATTATAAATAAACAAATGGTTTCATTTAGTAGTAAATGACATTCTAAGACTAACTGTGATATTCATTTTATTATAAAATTAAATTTTATTAGAAAAAACGGATATCGTATGGTGCGTCCATATGGTACCTGTGACTTCAGATTCCCCCCACGATTGACTTCAAAATTACCTTGTATCTTACAAAATAACTAATATGTATACAAAAATTGATACAATTTAGTAGTAAATCACATTTCTAAACTTACTGTGGATTTGGTTTCATTATAAAAATATATTTTACGAGAAAAATGAGATTTTGCAAAGTGGGCCCAAGTAACACATAACGCTAATTTTAAAATTTACTCAAAATCTGAATAAATTTCCAGTTTATAGACAAACAAATGGTTTCGTTTAGTAGTAAATCACATTCTAAGACTAACTGTGGTATTCATTTTATTATAAAAAATATATTTTATGAGAAAAAAGGGATATCGTATTGGTCACAAATATGGTACGTGTGAGTTCAGATTACCACCAAGATTGACTTAAAAATTCCCTTATATCTTGCAAAATACCCAATAATGTATGCAAAAAAATAATACAATTTAGTAGTAAATCATATTTCTAGACTTACTGTGGATTTGGTTTCATTATAAAAAAGTATATTTTACGAGAAAAATGAGATTTTGTAAAGTGCGCCCGTGTATTACATATACGATAGTTTCAAAATTTACTGAAAATCTGAATAAATATCCAGTATATGCACAAACAAATGGTTTCACTAAACGAAACCATTTGTTTGTGCATAAATGGAAATTTATTCAGATTTTGTGTAAATTTTGAATTTAGCGTTTTATGTTACTTGGGCACACTTTACAAAAACTCATTTTTCTCGTAAAATATATTTTTTGTAATGAAACCAAGTCCACAATAAGTCTAGAAATGTGATATACTACTAAATTGTGTCATTTTTTTGTATACATATTGGGTATTTTGTAAGATATAGGGGAATTTTTAAGTCAATCGTGATGGGAATCTGAAGTTACACGTACCATATGCGCGCACCATACAATATCCCTTTTTTCTCATAAAATATATTTTTTATGATAAAATGAATACCACAGTTATTCCTAGAATGTGATTCACTACTAAATAAAATCATTTGTTTGTTTATAAATTCAAAATTTATGCAGATTTTGAGTAAATTTTGAAATTAGCGTAATCGGAAAAAGGGGATCATATGTGTTACTTGGAAGCACTTTACATAATCTCAATTTTCTCGTAAAATATATTTTTTATAATGAAACCAAGTCTACAGTAAGTTTAGAAATGTGATTTCCTACTAAATTGTATCATTTTTCTGTATACATATTAGGTATTTTGTAAAATATAAGGGAATTTTGAACTCAATCATGGGGTTAATCTGAACCACACGTACCATATTTTTGACCCATACGATATCCCTTTTTTCTCATAAAATATATTTTTTATAATAAAATGAATACCACAGTTAGTCTTAGAATGTAATTTACTACTAAACGAAACCATTTGTTTGTCTATAAACGGGAATTTTATTCAGATTTTGAGTAAATTTTAAAATTAGCGTTATGTGTTACTTGGGTGCACTTTACAAAAACTCATTTTTCTCGTAAAATATATTTTTTATAATGAAACCAAATCCACAGTAAGTCCAGAAATGTGATTTACTACTAAACTGTAGCATTTTTTTGTATACATATTAGTTATTTTGTAAGATATAAGGGAATTTTAAAGTCAATCATGGTGGGAATCTGAAGTCACAGGTACCATACGGGGGCACTTTACGATATCCGTTTTTTCTCATAAAATATATTTTTTATAATAAAATGAATACCACAGTTAGTCATAGGATGTGATTTACTACTAAGTGAAACCATTTGTTTGTCTATAAACCGGAAATTTATTCAGATTTTGAGTAAATTTTAAAATTAGCGTTATGTGTTACTTGGGCCATTTTACAAAAACTCCTTTTTCTCGTAAAATATATTTTTTATAATGAAACCAAATCCACAGTAAGTTTAGAAATGTGATTTACTACTAAACTGTATCATTTTTTTGTATACATATTAGGTATTTTGTAAGATATAAGGGAATATTTAAGTCAATCGTGGGGGGGAATCTGAAGTCACACGTACCATACAATATCCCTTTTTTCTCATAAAATATTTTTTTTATAATAAAATGAATACCACAGTTAGTCTTAGAATGTGATTTACTACTAAATGAAACCTTTTGTTTGTGCATATACGAGAAATTTATTCAGATTTTGAGTAAATTTTAAAATTAGCGTATATGTGTTACATGGGCGCATTTTACAAAAACTCCTTTTTCTCGTAAAATATATTTTTGTAATGAAACCAAATCCACAGTAAGTCTAGAAATGTGATTTACTACTAAATTGTATCATTTTTTTGTATACATATTAGGTATTTTCTAGGATATAAGGAAATTTTTAAGTCAATTGTGGGGGGAATGTGTAGTCACACATACCATATGGGCGCACCATACAATATCCCTTTTTTCTCATAAAATATATTTTTAATAATAAAATGAATACCACAGTTGTTCCTAGAATGTGATTTACTACTAAATAAAATCATTTCTTTGTTTATAAACTGGAAATTTATGCAGATTTTGAGTAAATTTTGAAATTAGCGTAATCGCAAAAAGGGGATCATATGTGTTACTTGGGCACACTTTACATGATCTCAATTTTCTCGTAAAATATATTTTTTATAATGAAACCAAATCCACAGTATATCTAGAAATGTGATTTACTACTAAATTGTATCATTTTTTTGTATACATATTGGGTATTTTGTAAGATATAAGGGAATTTTTAAGTCAATCGTGGTGGGAATCTGAACTCACACGTACCATATTTGTGACCCATACGATATCCCTCTTTTTTCTCATAAAATTTATTTATTGTAATAAAATGAATACCACAGTTAGCCTTAGAATTTGATTTACTACTAAATAAAGCCATTTGTTTGTCCATAAATTGGAAATTTATGAGGATTTTGAGTAAAATTTTAAAATTAGCGTAATCGGGAAAAGGGGATCATATGTCTTACTTGGGCGCACTTTACAAAAATTCAAATTTGTCGTAAAATATATTTTTTATAATGAAATTAAATCCACAGTAAATCTAGAAATGTGATTTACTACTAAATTGTATCATTTTTTTGTATACATATTAGGTATTTTGTAAGATATAAGGGAATTTTTAAGACTATCGTGGTGGGAATCTGAAGTCACACGTACCATATGGCACCAAACAGAATCTTGCAGAGGAGACTGTTGCGCACATTTTAACGTATTAATATTTAAGATACAATGGTTGGAGTCGTAACACTCTTCATTTTACTAAAATTTGAACGAAAAGATTTAAAAATTTGACTTTTTAAATGATGGGGGTTTATTATGAGAATTTTTACAAGAAATGTGGGGAACCAAACTCAATCATTTACAGGAGACTTTAATGAACATTTTGATGCAGTAATATTTAAGATCCCATGGTTGGAGTCATAACATTCCTCAATTTTCTAAAATACAAACAAATACACACAAAATTCACTTTTAAAGTGGGGGGTGAGTAGGATATTTTAGGTGTCAAGAAATGTCTGGAAACCAACTGCGTTCTGAAGAGGAGACTATTGCAAACATTTTGATGTAATAATATTTAAGATCCCATGAAAGAAATCATAACAGTCCACAATTTCCTAAAATACAATAAAAAAAAACATATGTTTAATACTTTATTGAGGGGGGGGGTAGTTATGGGGTTCATTTTAAAGGGCTAGAAATGTCAAATCAAACTGAATCTTGTAGAGTCAACTTTTTCGAACATTTTTATGCATTAATGTTTAAGATCCTATGGCTGGAGTAGTAGCTTTTCTGAATTTTCTAAAATCCGTCCAAAAAGACAGAAAAATTTGAATTCTTAAAAAAGAAAGGGTGCTGATTAGGACATTTTAGAACATTAGAGATGACAGGAACCAAATTGAATCTCTTAGAGGACATTGATGCGAACATTTTGATGTATTAATTTTAAAGAACCCATGGTAAAATTCGTAACATTCCTCAAATATCCAAATTCCAAACAAAAAGACCGTAAAATTTGAATTATTACAAAAGGGGGAACGTGATTAGGTCATTTTAGGTGACTTGAAATGTCAGGCACCAAATGGAAACTTGTAGAGGAGACTGTTGCGCAAATTTTGACGTAATAATATTTAAGATCCCATGGTTGGAGTCGAAACTCTCTTAATTTTTCTAAAATTTGACCGAAAAGATTTAAAAATTTGTCTTTTTACATTTGGAGGGGTTTGATTATGAGACTTTTGGTACTAGAAATGTATGGAGTGAAATTGAATCTTTTAGAGAAGACTTTTATGAACATTTTGATATAATAATATTTAAGATCATATGGTTGGAGTTATAACATTCCTCACAATTTTCTAAAATACATTCAGAGAGACACAAAATTCATTTTTGTACAGGGTGGTGAATAGGACATTTTAGGGGTCAAGAAATGTCTGGAACAAAAATGTGTTCTGAAGAAGAGACTATTGCAAACATATTTATATATTAATATTTAAAATTCCATGATTGAAATCATAATACTCCTCAATTTTCTAAAATACTATAAAAAAACAAATGTTTAATAATTTATAGAAGGGGGAGGTTATTAGGACATTTTAGATGACTAGAAATGTCTTGAATCAAATTGAATCTTACAACGACGATTTTTTCGATCATTTTCATGTATTAATATTTAAGATCCTATGGTGGGAGTTGGAGTTCTTCTCAATTTTTTAAAAACCAACCACAAAGACAAAAAATGTGAATTCTTTAAAAAAGCAAGTGGGCTGATTAGCACATTTTAGAACACTACAGATGTCTGGAACAAAATTGAATCTTGTAGAGGTTACTGATGCAAAATATTTTATGTATTAAAATTTAAGATCGCATGGTTGGGGTCCTAACACTCCTCATTTTTTTAAAATGCAATCAAAAAGACACAAAATTTATTTTTAAGGGGGGTTGATTAGGACATTTTAGGTGAGAACATAAATCTGTCTCCAAAATGAATCTTTCAGAGGAGACTGTTGAGCACATTTTGACGTATTAATATTTAAGATACCATGGTTGGAGTCCCAACACTCTTCATTTTACTAAAATTTGAACAAACAGATTTAAAAATTTGACTTTTTAAAGGATGGGGGATTATTATGAGAATTTTTACAAGAAATGTGTAGAACCAAACTCAATCATTTAGAGGAGACTTTTATGAACATTTTGATGTAGTAATATATAAGATCCCATGGTTGGAGTCATAACATTCCTCAATTTTCTAAAATACAAACAAAAACACATAAAATTCACTTTTAAAGTGGGGGGTGATTAGGATATTTTAGGTGTCAAGAAATGTCTGGAAGCCAACTGCGTTCTGAAGAGGAGACTATTGCAAACATTTTAATATATTAATATATATTTAAGATCCCATGAAAAAAATCATAACACTCCACAATTTCCTAAAATACGATAAAAAAAACATATGTTTAATACTTTATTGAGGGGGGGTTGTTATGGGGTTCATTTTAAAGGGCTAGAAATGTCAAATCAAACTGAATCTTGTAGAGGCAACTTTTTCGAACATTTTCATGCATTAATGTTTAAGATCCTATGGTTGGAGTAGTAGCTCTTCTGAATTTTCTAAAATCCGTCCAAAAAGACACAAAAATTTGAATTCTTAAAAAAGAAAGGGTGCTGATTAGGACATTTTAGAACACTAGAGATGACAGGAACCAAATTGAATGTCTTAGAGGACATTGATGCGAACATTTTGTTGTATTAATTTTAAAGAACCCATGGTTAAATTCGTAACATTCCTCAAATATCAAAAATCCAAACAAAAAGACCGTAAAATTTGAATTATTACAAAAGGGGGAACGTGATTAGGTCATTTTAGGTGCCTTGAAATGTCAGGCACGAAATGGAAACTTGTAGAGGAGACTGTTGCGCATATTTTGACGTATTAATATTTAAGATCCCATGGTTAGAGTCGAAACTCTCTTAATTTTTCTAAAATTTGACCGAAAAGATTTAAATTTTGTCTTTTTAAATTTGGGGGGGGGTGATTATGAGACTTTTGGTACTAGAAATGTGTGGAGTGAAACTGAATCTTTTAGAGAAGACTTTTATGAACATTTTGATATAATAATATTTAAGATCATATGGTTGGAGTTATAACATTCCTCACAATTTTCTAAAATACATTCAGAAAGACACAAAATTCACTTTTATAGAGGGGGATGAATAGGACATTTTAGGGGTCAAGAAATGTCTGGAACTAAACTGAATTCTGAAGAAGAGACTATTGCAAACATATTTATGTATTAATATTTAAAATTCCATGAATAAAATCATAATACTCCTCAATTTCCTAAAATACTATAAAAAAACAAATGTTTAATAATTTATAGAGGGGGGAGGTTATAAGGACATTTTAGATGACTAGAAATGTCTTCAATCAAACTGAATCTTACAGCGGCGATTTTTTCGATCATTTTCATGTATTAATATTTAAGATGCTATGGTAGGAGTTGTATTTCTTCTCAATTTTCTAAAATCCGACCAAATAAACGAAAAATTTGAATTCTTAAAAAAGGAAAGGGGGCTGATTAGAAGATTTTAAAAATACTATAGATGTCTGGAACCAAATTGAATCTTGTAGAGGATACTGATGCGAACAATTTGATGTATTAAAATCAAAGATCGCATGGTTTGGTTCGTAAGACTCCTCAAATATCTAAAATCCAACCAAAACGACAGAAAAATTTGAATTCTTAAAAACAGGGGGGGGGGCGTTACTATGTGATTTTAGGTGACTAGAAATGTCTGGAGCCAAATTAAATCTTGTACAGGACACTGTTGCGAACACTTTTATGTATTAATATTAAAGATCCCATGGTTGGAGTCAAAACACTCCTCAATTTTTTTAAAATACAATAAAAAGGCACAAAATTGATTTTTAAGGGGGGTTGATTAGGACATTTTAGGTGAGATGAAATATCTGGCACCAAACTGAATCTTGCAGCGGAGACTGTTGCGCACATTTTGACGTATTAATATTTAAGATCCCATGGTAGGAATCATAACAATCCTCAATTTTCTAAAATAGAAACAAAAACACACAAAATTCCCTTTTATATTTGGGGATGATTAGGACATTTTAGGTGTCAAGAAATATCTGGAACCAAACTGAATTCTGAAGAAGAGACTATTGCAAATATTTTGATGTATTAATATTTAAGATCCCATGGTTGAAATCATAACACTCCTCAATTTCCTAAAACACGATAAAAAAACATATTTTTAATACTTTATCGAGGAGGGGGTTTATTAGGACATTTTAGAGGGCTAGAAATATCTTGAATCAAAGTGAATCTTGTATAGGCCCGTTTGTCGAACAATTTCATGCATTAATATTTAAGATCCTATGGTTGGAATTGTAGTTCTTCTCAATTTTTTAAAAACCAACCAAAAAGACAAAAAATATGAATTCTTTAAAAAAGAAAGTGGGCTGATTAGGACATTTTAGAACACTACAGATGTCCTGAACCAAATTGATTCTTGTAGAGGATACTGATGCGAAATATTTTATGTATTAAAATTAAAGATCGCATGGTTGGGGTCGCAACACAGGCATCTAAATTGTCCTAATAACGGTTGGGTTATTAGGACAATTTAGATGCCTAGAAATGTCTTGAATCAAATTGAATCTTATAGCGGCGACTTTTTCGATCATTTTCATGTATTAATATTTAAGATCCTATGGTTGGAGTGTTAGCTCTTCTCAATTTTCTAAGATCTGAACAAAAAACACAAAAATTTGAAATCTTAAAAAAGAAAGGGGGCTGATTAGGACATTTTAGACGACAAGTGATGTCTGGAACCAAATTGAATGTGGAAGAGGACACTGATGCGAACATTTTGATGTATTAATATTAAGGTCTTTTTTAAAAAATATTCTAGAAATATTTTCGTTTAAGAATTAATATGCTAGATTTATTGAATTTTTGGCCATGTTTTGATGGAAGGAATATTCTTATTGAAAATAGCTTATTCATTGTTGTTTGCGATAATTACGTTATCATTACTTCTTCTTAAAGTACAGATTGTTAATTTATTTTCCCTAATTTGTAGTGATCAAACTTAGTAATTCACACTGTTGCTATCACATCTAGATGCGCACCATAATTATTTTTATAATTTGATTTATTAACCAAGCAAACACAATTTCCTTATCTGAATTCAAATAATTTTATTCTCTGGCCAACTAGTAATAAAAAGTTTTATCCTAATAAAGAAACATTTTAAGAGAAAATTCTTCTACGATGCTTTTCTTTAACTATATTTTATCTGACGAACAGTTAAACAAGTTAAAGAAAAATTTTAAGAATTTCACGCGCGCGCGAATGCTAGAGAATTTTGCATAATTGAGGAGTAATTGATTCTCATAGAAAACTAAACACATTCTAAAATGCTTTCCTTTAAACAGTTCCGATGTGAAATTTGTTGTTGGATTTTCTTAAAAATCTGTATTTTTTTTTTTTAGAGAGAGAGAGAGAGAGCTTACCATTCCACCATCATTTACAGTCTTGAAGTGAAAAACGACAGCAAGAAGAGTACACAGCAAGTTGGATAAGATTTATTTACAGAAGTTCTTGCTTTTGAATCAAAAACAATTTTGCTATTTTTTTACATTTTTCAAACTGGACACCTTCCTGTTTTTGAGTCGCCATATTGTAATTTATGATCATGTATTTGGAAATGAGAAAAATTAATAAAGTAATGAAATTTTAAAGCTAATTTGCTTTATTTCAAAACTTAAGAAGAATTACACACATTAAAAAAGGAAATGAAAAACAAATTAACAAAACATTAAATTTTACGTACAAATTTGTTTAATCTTCTTTTAATAAATGATGAAATCGAAAACTTTTTGCAAATTTTATAAATATTATATTTATACATAGTTATGGAATACAGTATTTAACTAGAACTGAACTATTTAATCATTTATAAAATTTTATTACTTTTGAGTAATTTTTATTTAAAACGATGCCAAAAATTTGCCGGTTTAGTAAATGTAATTTCTAAAATCTACAGTTGATGCAACGATGGAAATAATCTATATTAAGAAGAAAGAAAAAAACATTATATTGCATTGAAGCAACACAACTAACTGATGAGAAAAATCCTAATTATTTTTGCTTGCTTGGCTCTTTCATATTACTTTTTTATTACTTTTATATTACATTTTATCAAGATTTCGTAGAAATTCAAAATTCAATATATGTTTTAAAAGGGCTATAATATAACTGTCCGCTTTCTTTATATTTTTCTTAAATGTTTCCGATCATTCATTCTATAACATATAAAATACTTTTCTCTTTTTACAAACTTCCATATTTCTCAAGATTTGATTTTTAAATGATGCTATAACTTTAAGATTATCTTTAATGATTCATAAGAACTGTTGACAATTGAAGTGCTGTTATCACTCTTATCGATATTATTACAACAAACAAATTGAAAAGCGAACAGACAATAAATGCATTTAACATTAAATATATGCCTCTTAAAATCCTCTTCCAGTGAATTTTAAGATGGAAAAAGTGTACTTCTCATCGGCTGAAAGTAGCAAGTTTTACACCCATCCCAACCGAACATTTACATTATTCACTTAAAGTGATTGAGGTATATAAAACAGGTCGTAATCATAATGACAAACTAAATCTGTGGTCCTTTGCTTGTTTTCTATATTTTCATTACATTTCGGTGGAGACTTACATAAAATACCATCAGCTCCGCTAATTATAGTACCGAGAAAATGAACATTCCACAGTAGTAGGACAATATATATATATATATATATATATATATATATATATATATATATATATATTTCACATTTTGTTGTTGTTCTCGTGTTCATGGATCATGCACACAAAAGTAGAAACGTAAAAATCTCTAGATAGTGGCAAAGACTGCGGCTGATAAATTCGGAATGTCTTGGCTATAGAGGATATTTTGTAGTGAATCCATGAGTGATACTAAACCAAGTTATTCTGCTTTAAAGGTGGGGGGGGGGAGATAGACAATCGAAAATATGTTTTGGTGCATGTGCTTGGAAATTTGTATCATGTGTAGGATCTAGTTTCCTCAAGATGTATTTCTATGACCTTTCTTTTCAATCCTGTTAAAATCACAGGATAAGTTTTCGCCCCATATGTCTCGTGTCTGCCATATTTCAGTACTAGAGTGTTCGAAAGCAAAGCACAAAAAATATTAGAACTATTCCTTTGATCGGAAAAAACAATTTCCCCATTTTAAGTACCAGGTGGCAATACTGTACTACTTTTAATGTAAATGGAGGTGGTTGGTTTATTTTATACTAAATGTCACCAGTATTGAATTTTTTTAATAAAAAATAGAGACGCTTATGATTGCTTTCTTGAAAGCTGTACAATCGCTTAAGGGTTAAAATGATGGGTCCTTTACCTTGCAATTGACCTTAAGACGTGGTCAACCTCTTAAAGGAGTGAGATACCAGTCTAGATCATTTGCATCAGTCCGAGTGATTGTAGTACCAAGCTGGCCAGGATTTTTTGGCTTCCTTGGCCAAGGATCACGCACCTCAATTCCCTTCGCTGTTTACATGTACATTGAAGAAGGCAGTTTTTTTTTTTTTTTTTTTTTTTTTTTTGCAATTCTACTGGAGTACAAAATTTATAGTTGAAGAGATATTGTGTCTCTCCGTTAATGACGGAAATTAACATTTTGATTTTGAATTCATAAAGGAATTTTCAATTTAAAAGAAGTGAATATTTTTATAGTATTCTTCATGAATACCCATGCACAATCAAATGTTTATTCTGAGAAAAAAGAAACATGCATTTCTAATTCAAAATTTATGCTTAAACATACATACTGTGTATAGATTGTTTGCAAAATATCTGTTATACTTTAATGTTTAATCACTTATAATAGTAGATTTAAGTTAATAGCATTAAAGATTAATAGTCTTATGACCTGTGCCAATGGGTTTCCAAGGGTGCATACAGAATATGAAGATATCACACCAGATACCTGCAAATCTATCGACAATTGAAATTCTGCTCTTTATAGATCATCTTTACAGATTTATTCTACAAGCAATGCCTTTTCCAAATCTCGAAAAAAGAAAATTTTGCGGATACATGTCACGTGATCTGTAAGACCAATAAGTAAATCTCAATCCAACTTTCCAAGATATAAAAGCCAATGACGATGCAAAATAAATAAATAATTAATTAAAATAAATAAATAATAAAATGAAATAAAATAAAATAAAAACGTTTTCGAACTGGAAAATGAAATTGTATACAATTGATGATTTGTATAAATCATTTTTGAAAAAGTATTCAAGCATTGAAATAAAATGGTCACTGTGGAATAAAATGGTAGACATTTTAATACCATAAAATAATATGAGTGAATATAAATGCCATAATATTCTCAGTTAATTAATTGCGAAACGAGAGTATTTCAGGCAATTTTAAGGCGCCCGATATTTCTAAAGTTAATTGTTCTCAATTGCTTATAGAATTGTATATATTCGCAAACATATCCTGAAAGACACTAAATGAGTTAGTGATTGGTACATTAAGTATTAATTTGTATTTAAATAAGATGCTGAATATAGATAAAGTCAAACAACATGTTAATTATCCGAGTTCTTTTCCCATTTTATGTTTTTAAAGGCATATTTCTTATGAAATGCATATTTGCAAATTTTAATGCAATAGTTATTTTAAACGGAATTTGATACCATATCATGAATTATGGGAAATGAAATTAATGATATTATTAACCATCATATTTTCGCTACATAATACTATATATAATGATCAGATATTTTTCCAATTAAGAATAATTTTTATAATTCTTATGAATTTTCATACAATAATTATTTTAATTAACATTCAATATCATACATGGAAGGTGCTAAAAAAATTGTTGATAATTACATAAACGGTCCTATTTTCGTTAAATAACATGCTGATTATCAGAATGGTATTTAAATATTAAGAGGCATATTTTGCAATGGAAATTCATTAATTTTCTGTCACAATACCTTTTCTCTCAGAGGTATCCTATTAAGAAAGGTGCTAAATGAAATTGATGCCAATTGCATTAACTGTCCTATTCTTGCTAAATAACATACTGTGATCATCAGAACATTTGAATTCAGATCAATAATTTATAATAGTTATATAAAATTTTACAGCAATAATTTTTTTATGAGGAATACAGTATCACATATTGAAAGGCAATGAGTATATAAATTATGATTATTATTTTTACTGTTGTTATTTTACAAACATGCTAATAATTAACTGAAATAACTTTTTGTTCAAAGCATATTAACATTAATTATTATATTAACATTTGGAATTAACTTTGAATTTTTGTATTTTAGTTTTGAAGGAAAATTTATTAAGAAACAAATGAAAAATTATTGGAGATATAACTCTAGCAAATTCTGTTAACTTTTAGATATTCTTTTTTTAATATACTTCGTCTGAATTTGTTTTTCTTTCTTATAGAAATAATTATCATTACATCTAGTCTGTTTTAAGCTAAAAATAATAACAAACTATAGTCAATGATTTGATAAAACTTTTTTTTTAATTTTTTCAAAATTTCTATACTTGGAATAATTTTTTTAAAGCACTCTACTAGGATTTTTTAAATCATTATGCAATGTGGAAATGATAAATGTATATCATGACAGTTTTAGTATCACTATTCATTTTAAAGTAGAAATTTATGTACATTTATCATAAAGACAAATATTAAATAACAATTTGTTTGACAAAATTTAAAAAAATGCTCAACATATTTCATGTCTTGACAAATTTTAACTATTCAAGATTTATTTTCAATGGTACTCTACTGTAGTGTGAATGCTTTACATTTTCGACACCTACTTTCGTCAACAGAAAAAAATTGAATTATACTACACTGCAGTTTGAGGCGAGTCAAGCAACGAAGTGGAAACTGGTCCTGTCGCTTTGTTTTTCCTAACTCAGGTATCGAAATCACTGGCTTTCAGACATTACAATGCGGCTCTTTTACAATCAACTAATTGTTCCATTTATATTTTAGTTGTTAAATAAGAAAATTTTTTACGTGTAAATAAACAATTTGATGATTAAGCTAAAATAAATTTAGACAATGTTATATCAAAATACCGGGTGATTATAATTAAAGTCCGGATTTTAAAAATCGATAATTTTAGAACTACTGGTCAGAATGACTTGATATTTTAGCAGAACAATCGTAAGGCGGTGAAATTTTGTTAAGCGAAAGAAAAAAATAGTTCCAAAATGTGCTGATAGATAGCGCTGTTCGGGTAATATTAGGAGGAAAGTCCAAAAATGTATTCGTTAAACACAGAAATGTAGTTAGCCAAAAGAAAAAAAATTAGAGTTCAGGGATTTACTAAAAATTTATTAGCGAAAAGACAAGAATACAGCGACAACAGCGATTATGACAAAAAAAAGAGCTTCATGGAATCAACACCTTGCTGATGATTAAATCATAAGTTGTTCGATATGCCCTCCGCCTTGTTCCGCTACTAATTGGAAGCGCAAAACAGCATGCTCCACAACAGATCGGAGGGTATCTGTACTGATGCAATGGATGTGGTGTGTGATGCTTGCCTTCAAGTCGGCTAGATTCTGAAAACTCCCGCTGTAAGCAACATTCTTCAGGTAAACCCAAAGCCTAAAATCATACGGGTTTAAGTCGGGGGAACATGGCGGCCACGTTGTTGGAAAATGACGGCTTATGATCCTGTCATCTCCGAAATTAGCACTCAGTAGCTGCTTCACAGGAGTAGCAATGTGCGTAGGAGCGCCATCTTGCATGAATATTGTGCGATCCACACACTGACGCTGCTGAAGTGCCGGAAAGACATGGTTACGCAAAAGTGTTTCATACCGCTTGCCAGTAACGGTGCAGGTAACGGGACCCGCAGGCGTGATCTCCTCGAAGGAAAACGGACCAACCATAAACGCTGCCGTTATTCCGCACCACACAGTAACCTTTTCAGACTGAAGAGGTAATGGCTGTAGCTGGGACGGATTCTCGGTTGCCCATATCCTGCAATTTTGCGTATTTACAGAACCTTGCAAATGAAAGTGGGCTTCGTCAGACCACAGAATGTTCCATGACCATCCGTTGTCCACCTCCATCCGGGCAAGAAATTGCAGTGCAAAAGGTTGACGTGCTTCCAGGTCAGCCGGTAGCAACTCCTGCACATGAGTTATCTTACAGGATAACAGAGCAAGATCTTCCGTAGGATTTTACGCACCGTGCTGTTCGGCATATCCAGCATTCGGCCAATTCCCCGTGCACTGCTGATTCCAACATCACTGTTAGTCTGTTCTTGTAATGCTGTAGCCACATCTTCCACTGCCGCAGCCGAAACTGGTTTTCTTCCTTCCGTTTAACGTCAAATGAACCGGTCTCTTCGAATTTAGCAATCATTTTTCGCAGACATTTTGCGGTTATTGGAACCCATTTAATGGATTTTAATGCCCGAAACTTCCTAATAGCTGTAAGTGCACAGTCATCGTTCTTATAAAAAACTTCAAGAGCAGAGCGCGATCCGTCATAGTCAGAGTCATGATGAAGCATTTAGGCAAAGAGCTGGTGCTCTGCATTTTTATGGCAGCTAAGTCTCATGTGCGTATGTCACGTATTAGTAATTTGCATATATCTAAACAATGTGAACGCTGACAGCACCATCTATTGGCACATTTTAGAACTACTTTTTTTTCCTTCGCCAAATAAAATTCCATTGCCTTACGATTGTTCTGCTAAAATAGCAAGTCATTCTGACAAGTAGTTTTAAAATTATCGATTTTTGACATCGGGACTTTAATTATAACCTCCCGGTATATCAAACAAAACTTAATTTTTTATGGACGTTTCTTTTGTAATTTAAAAACAAATATGCAATAGCATTTTAAAAATCTGCTTTTCTCGTGGAGTAAAGAATGACAACTCAGCTATTCACATCGTCACTTGATAGTGGCTCAAAACGGTTAAGTGTCTGTGCTCAGTTTCTTCGGTCAAAAGAAAATGAATTCAATAATGAGAAATGAATTTAAAAAGCTATGTTAAGTTAACTGTGCAATTGTGTTTCATTTCTTACTGTGGCAATAGGGAAAAGACAGGTGTCTTTGTTTCGTTAGTTTCAAAGAAAGAGACACGCAATGTATATTTTATCAAACATGAATCTCAATGTTTTTAGATTAATTAAATTTACAATGAAAAAATTATTCAGAAAATTTTATAAATATTATAGCTTTTGTTTTTTATTTAAATTCAAGAAATTTTAAGTTCTCCTCAAATTTTTAATGTTATTTATTTGTACTTTAAATAATGGAACTTGTTTTGTAAAAACATGTTTTTACTTCTTATGTTCTTAAAATTAAAAATCTAATGCTTTATCAGAGAAAGAAAAAGGCTCCAGTATTCTGAATTATAAACTGCTGCATGGATTCTTATTGTAATTTCTCATAGTCATACCAAACTGTCCTTACTTACTTGCGTCTTTTATTTGTACCTTTTATGACCAAAAGGTAATGAATCATAATCAGAATTAAAGAGACAGTTGTAGACACTGGCACCATTGGTGACCATTAATTATTTATCAAAGGATATTCATTGAGAAATTTTTTCCATCTGATTCATTTGTACAGTTTTCAACGAATATTATTAAAAGGTTGTTTCCGATATAAAAGAAATTAATAAAACTAATATATAAACCGCTTAAAAACAATTCCACTGTCTGCCATAATACTCACAACTATTAAAGACTTCTTAAAACTTGCAGGAGAAAAATAAAAAACCATTCAAGGGAACAGTACATTCAGAAGAGAAGATCTATGCCTGCTCTTCTTCATTTTTCAGTAATAGTTAATGAAGTTAAAGGATTTTTCTAGAAAGTTCTTTTTCAATATTGCGTGCCTTCTATATATATGGTAGCAGAAATATATATTCATAGTTAAAGAATATTTTTTAACTGTTTGAGGTTTTAAAAATCTTTATCTCTGTTAAAATATTTTTTGCATCATCTGGTAATTTTTATGTTTTTTAATTACTATTATATTCTATAGTGCAATTTCGGAATGATTAATGATAAGAAGCAATATGGTATAAATTAAATAATAAATTTGTGTGCTAATAGTTGAAGTAATGAGAAAAAAAATTCTTTAGTTATTTTATTAACAACAATTCAATCTATTCAGAGATTTGTTTTAATTCTTTTGTGTGTGTGTGTTTTCATTTGTAAATAATAAATAATTAGTACTGTAAAGAATTTGTACAATAAGTACTATACGAAAGGTCAAATAATCATTAAACAATATTATTTAGATGTCAAATTCATTTCATTTACTATTTTAGAATTTTAAATTTGCTTAGAAAAATTTACTTCGAAATCTCTCTAAAGAAAATACTTAAGCTCATGGGTAATTTATTACATTTCCTTTTTTTTTTTTTTCCTTTTTTTTTTTTTTTTTTAAATGTTGTATTTCCTAAATGTTGAAATTTAGTACATTTTCCATGATATCAAGATGTTGCTTAATACTCTGCTGAATTAAATAAGCACTTTAAATCACAGATAAATTATGTTTATTTGCTGAAACTATGCACTTCTTTCTAAAGGAAAGAATAACAAACATTTTCTTTTACTCTCAATATAACTGATTGCTTTTATATAATCGTAAATTACTCAATAAATGAACAAGTCCGATGAGTAAAAAGTTAAAAGATATCCTTTGAAAAAGAAAAATATCAAAACTAACATTTCGATACACTTTGATGCTTAGTTAAGTCCTTAAAAAAAAGAGCTTCACACATTTTGTAATGACAAACATAATCAAAAAAATCGTGTGTTTTCCAATATAATTAATTCAATTTCAAAGATTCTGCAGAAGATTAATCATATGTCTTTGCACTCGACAATTAATTAATAGTAATAACAAAATTATTAACTCGAAGACATGAATTCATTTATTTCAGCCTTGGGATTCAGAACCCACTTTGCACAGAAGATTTCAATTATATTAAATCTCATGTGCAAAACCAAGCTGGTTGGCATCTTCACAGTCAGTTAGTCATGGTGAGGATTCTTCTTTAAATTGTAAGTCCTAGCTGAATTAGCTTTTGAACAAAAATGACTGCAGTGCAATAAAAAGCGAAACCGAACAGCGACATACCATAAGCATATATAGTCCAAAGTTCAATGATTTTAAATTTATACTGTTACAGAAGGAGAACATATTTTCAGATACTATATATTAATGTTTATAGAAAAAATGTCTGATTGAATAATTTGATCGATTCAAGAATGAGAAAAAGAGCTGATCTCTTCGTAGTTAAATGTTTCTTTTGAAACTCTGATCAATACTGAACAACCTAAAATGAATGTTGTGTTCAACGTGTACGGCCGTTACGGAGAGTCTCGGAAATATTTCGATTTTACAAGACATGAAAAAGGGGGACAATTTTTTGCGAAAGACTCTGACAAGAAGCATGTAGGATAAGTGATCAAAAATTAAATTTCACAATTATTTCTGCTTAATTTATACACTGACAAGTAACAATGATTTTAAGTCATTTTGAATTGCTTAAACTCTAGCTAAAATGGAAAAAAATACAAGAAAATAATATAAATTATTATATAATTTTCTGTATACAACAGTATAAAAAAGACTATTTCTTGCAGCACTTTCTATAAAGAAATATATACTACCCATACTAAATTAAAATTCTGTAGCTCGATATGGGGCGTACAAGGTCTGTCTTCATGACCTTGCATGTTTCTCCTGGTTAGGTGGTCAATCTAACGCCCAATGTTCAGTTTGCCAACATACTTGGTACTCAGTTTTATGGTCTCGCTGAAGGGATGAGTCTACCTTGTCCAAGTCGAGGATCGAACCTCGAGCATGTGTCGTGGGAACGCAAGGTGCTACCTGCTATTACATAACAACGCCATCTGGCTTCATGCATGTCCATAGAATTCGTTAAATTCTTTTTCGCATGCATATAATAAAATATCTTTCCTTTATAAAGTTTGTAAAAAAATATTTTCTTTAATTATAATATATTTAGTGTTAATAGCATTTTATGTTCATCCAATAGTATATTTCAGCACGATATCAAAATTCATCGAATGCATCTATATAAAAACTCTATTAATATTGAAGTCCCCGAATCTCTCATTATTTTTACATTATTCCAGATTTTAAGAAAGAGAAAAGAAACACGAAGTAAAGTCAAAAATGTAAGAAAGCCTGTTGAGATTTTTCTGTAAAAAAGAAGAAATTGTATGTCAACATTTTTGTATTTATTTCTCGTTTTTCACCGAGATCGTTGAAAATTCAAGCAGTGATGGAAGAAAGGGAGGAGCGAGTGTTGTCAGAAGTAGAAGTGAAAAAAAGCTTCAAACAGTTCTTCCAGGCGGGTTGCCGTCAACCATCCTGAATTATCAAAAAAATTTTTTTACAAAGTAGCCTTTTTTTCTGGAATCACTGTCAAAATATATCATAAGATCCTATATTTTCTGATCCATATTTACATTTACTTCAAGACATTCTGTAGTAATAGACAAAAAATATAAATACTGAGAAGAACGCTAGGACAAAAAAAAACCCAACGGATTTCTTTTCAGGTAAATTTTATATTATGTTGCTGTATTTGTGGAAAAATATTCATTAATAAGAAGCCTCAAATTGTATTCTTTAGTTTAATTTTTACTATAATTAAGGTTGGTTGGTTGGGTTTTATGGCGCAAGGTCCAAAAATGGACATGCTGCGCCAAGAGTAAGACTTTTTGTAGTTTTATTTTTATTTATTTGTTTATTTTTTATTTATTTATTTTTATTTAAAATCCAAGCAACATTAAAATTTAAAAAACAAAAACTAGTGCATATATTATTTAAAATCTAATTATAAAACAGAGTAGAAGTTGAAGAGTATATAATTTCAATAGTTTAAAATACAAATTAAATAAAATGTATAAAACCCATGGCTCTCAAAAAAGCGAATAGGTTTCTATAGGGTGGATCCCCTATTAAATCAATCATAGTTAAAATATCAGTATTGAAATAGTGTAAACGTTGTTGGTTAAAATCATGACATAAAATTAAAATATGATAAACCGTAAATGGTTCATCACACGCTTCACACCATGGAATTAGTTATCTGTGTGTGAAAAGTGTGTGCCCGATACGAAGGCGAGTTAATCTATCATCAGCACTTCGTAATGGTAAAACTGATAATGAGGTGAGGGATGGGAAAATGGTATGGAGTTTGTTTCCGACATGCAAGTCCTATGATTCTTCCCAAAGCGAATGAACAAATCTTTTAATACCCTTACTCACATCTGAGAGCGGAATTGATGGTAAAATTGGATCTGCTGCAGTTTTTGCAGCTGTGTCCGCTCTCTCATTTCGATCAAGACCTATGTGACTTGACACAAAACAAAATATTATTTTGTATCCCTTGCCAGCAAGGGAATCCAATGCTCTGAAAATTCTTGACACAAGAGGATTACAGGTGAAACTGTAGTTTCTCAAAGCCTCTACAATACTCATGTTGTCAGTGTATATACAATATTCTTTATAATCATCTGTATTCACATGCTGAAGCGCGTAGCAAATTGCTGCTGCTTAAGCAGTAAATATAGAGTAGGATGGATGTAGGCTGTAACTAAAAGCTGTATTGTTAATAAAAATTCCTCAGCCCACAAGTCCTGCTGTTTTAGAACCATCTGTGAATACAGGTTTATGTGATTGGTACTGACAGTGGTGAGAGAAGAATAGCTGTTGAAAAATAATGGGTGTTGTGTCCGATATTTTATATTGAGCAAAGATATTAATAAATATATTTGATGTGTCATACCAAGGCTGATGAGTGAAACAGTCAGTTGTCTCTATTCGGATATCGCATAGGTCTGTGAGCCACAGATGTAATTTGGCTCGTGTGAGAAAAGGTGGGATGCTCATTGGACGAGATCATAGTTTCTTAAGAGAGGCATTCAGAACCATGGAACGTAACGGATGATGAGGGGTTGGTATTACCTTAGCATAATAATTGAGACACTTCTGCATTCGTTTCAGGTCTAACGGTAATTGATGACATATCACGTATAGACTCTGGACGGGTGATGTGCGGAATGCCTCAGAAGATATCCTCAAAGCAGAGTGATGAACTGTGTCCAGTCTTCGTAAAACAGAAGATCTAGCCGATCCATAAACAACACATCCGTAGTCAATGCGGTATAGAATCAATGACTGATAAATTCGAAATAGTGATGTGCGATCTGCACCCCAAAATGTATTTGACAACACCTTGAGGATATTAAGCGATCGCTCACACTTCATCTGCAAATGTAAAATATGCGGAAGAAAGGTTAATTTTTGGTCAAAGATTATTCCCAGAAATTTAATTTGAGTGACTACTTGTATTGGAATGTTGTTGATATTAATAACTGGATCATTATGCTGGCTAGTCTTTCTACAGAAGTGGACACATTTACTCTTGCTTGGTGATAAAGTATGACCATTCTCGGCGCACCATGCAGGATGTTTATTAACTGCTGTTTGCAGTTGTCTCTCAATTACTCGCATATTAGAACCCTCACATGATATTTGCAGGTCATCAACAAACAATTTACCATGTACTGATGATTGAAGCTGATGGAGAAAGTTACTGATGAATAAGCTAAAAAGTGTGACACTTAAAACTGAGACCTGAGGGACACCCTCATATTGTATAAAAGTATTGGATGTATAGTTTCCAATACGTACCCAATACGTAGTAAAACACGAGAGTGTAAAAAATTCAGCATGAATATCGGAAGATTACCCCAAAAGCTAAAATCATAGAATGTACGGAGAATTCCATATCGCCATGTACGGTCATATGCCTTTTCTATGTCAAAGAAAATGGAGACCAGATAGCTCCTCCGCATAAACGCATTGCGGATTTGGGTCTCCAAATATGTGATATTATCAAGAGTGGATCTTCTTTTACGGAAGCCACTGCGATTAATATGTATATATTTATTTTTTTCTAAGACATATACGAGACTGGCGTTGACCATACGTTCGAGAGTCTTACATAAGCAACTCGTTAAAGCGATTGGTCGATAATGCAAAGACTCTGAAGGATCCTTACCAGCCTTAAGGACAGGAATCATAATTGCTTCTTGCCATAGAGATGGAAATTGACTTTCAGTCCAGATCCTATTGAACAAGTAAAGTAGGTTCAACAGGGAGTCTGGACTTAAATGTTGAAGCATGAGGTAACTGATTCCATCATGTCCTAGACTGGAATTATTAGCCTGCTGTAAAGCTTTCTTCAATTCAAATATTCCAAATTCACATTTGTACGGTAAGGCTTGTCGATGGTTGAAGCGAATTGGTACTCGCTCAGCACGACTCTTGTCCTCAAAAATGAAGGACTATAAGAGTTCGAGCTTGAGACGTTAGCAAATGCTTCACCAAGGACATTAGCAATATCCGTAGGAGAAGAGTTTATAGCAGCTCCGTATTTTAAAATAGGAAAGGAAAATTCACTATAAATTCCATTGGCTGCTTTCACTTTTCTCCACAACTGCTTACTGGAAGTTGAAGATGTTATTGAAGATACATAGCAGGACCAGGATTCCTTCTGACTTTAGCGACGAGCTCTGCGAGTTAATTCTTTTGCTCTCTTAAACGCGATAAGATTCTCCGTTGTGGGGTACCTCTGAAACAACCCCCATAGCTTCCTTTGCTTTTTGTAAGTTTGTTAGCATTCTTTATTCCACCAAGGTTTGCAACGCCTTTTTGGTATAGAGGAACAACTAATTTATAGAGTTTCTCTTGACGGACGACATCACGTGGTGTTAAATATAAACTACAGACTGTAATTAAGCAGATGTATGTATTCTAACAGCTAAAGCCTGTAGTGTAGTATTTAACAGATGGACATTGCTGGGATAGTTATTTGATGTTAATATACAAACGCCTCCAGACCCTGCAACATCATCACCACTGTCTTTTCTAAAACTTTTAAACCCACGCATTGAGAAAGTATTTCTAGACTTTAGGAAAGTTTCCTGAAGTGCAACACATGCGGGGTTGTAGGCTGAAATTATAGACTTGATGTCATCATGATGTGAACGCAAACCATGGCAGTTCCAACTAATAAAGGAAGTTATTTTTTAAATAGAAAAGCTCCTCCCCCGGAGCTAGATTGCGGGTTCTCAATCGATTCCTCGAACGAAAAATCTTCATTTGAAGGATGAAGCGACACAGCATCAGCTTCCCGGGATAAAATGGCTTTACAGGTGGATAAGCTGGACTTACGAAGGCCCTCTTTTGCAGATTTTAGCTTTAATGCTTTAAGGGCTCTTGAACTTGCCAAAGGACCTTTCCGACTTGATTTGTTTGTTCGTTTGTTTGTCGCTCAACGGTCATCTTTTTCACCCAAGGGCTAATTAGACCGGGACCTACGGCTTAAAGTGGTTTCCGAACCACTACAAACATCCATGCCCAAGGTGGGATTCGAACCCACGAACTGTTGAACCGAGGGCAAGTGTGCTAACCATTTGGCTGCTAGCTCGGCCCTTTCCGACTTGAAGGAGGTGTCGATTTTAGGGCTTGAGTTGTTATATTGGGTAATCTCATAACGGGAAAGGAGAGAGTATCCGCTTGGGTACTGATACTTTTGATGACTTTTTTGTGGCGGCGGCGTAACTTTTTCCAGGCTGTGGTGTTCGAGAGGTCACTTGTTTTCTCGCCTCCTGGTAAGAACATTTATTTATCACTTTATAGGTTGTAATTTTTTTTCGAGTACCCATTGAGAACTGCGAGAATAGGAGTGATGGTTACCATGGCACTTAACACAAGCCTCATTTGCAGTGCAGTTGGAACTATCGTGGCCAAATGTTGCGCAACGAGCGCAAGTCAGTTTGCCTCTGCATGCATTAAACGAGTGTCCAAAATGTTAGCACTGAAAACAACGCAATGGATTTGGTATATACGGAATATTGGACGGTATATTGGACGGTATTATATTTGGTATATTGGACGGGTAAATTCATATAAGCAGCTTTGATATTGTCTGGAAGGTCTGGAGTCGCAAATGTCAGAATGAGATGTTTAGTGTCTATGATCTTATCATATCTTCTGACAGTAATGCGTTTAACTGCACAGACCTTCTGACTCTGCAGATTTTCTAGGATTTCTTCCGCCGGCGTGTTCAACAAATCTCTCACGGAAATTACACCTTGTGAAAAGTTTAAGTTTCCATGAGGTGAAACAGTGACCTCAATATTTGCTAGCAGCTTCATGTTACACAGCATAGCTGCTTGTGTGGAATTTGCAGCCTCTACCAATAAGTCACCTGACCTTAACTTGCGGATATCTCTCACTTCTCCGATAATACCTTTTGTATTAGAAAGAGGGACACATGTTCGAAAGAACCCTCATTTCTTTTGATTGCAAAAAATTTATTTTTTTATTTTGAAAATGGTGCTCCCGTGGGAGAAAAGAAAAATTTTTGTTCTCCATTTAAGTTTTGTTAAAATTTTGGGACCTGATCGCACCACCCACCACTGAGTCCAACAACGGGATGCAGACCAGCTGCATCAGTGCTAATCAAGTCCTATACGCTCTCAATACATCCCGGAAGTGGCGTCCACTCTTAACGAATCACCCAATAGATGTATCGATCGCTTGATCCATAAAGCCGATTGATGTGCTGAGGACCACAACACACCTCACGTTTACCTGAAGCAGATGCCAAAGTAATGTGTTGGTCTCTAAGGCCTGAATTGCCAGGACCCTCCTTTCCAGGGATATGGGTCTCCACCCACGGCAAACACGTGGGTGATTTAGTCCTCAAGATTAGCTAATAGCAACAGAGCGGCGAAAGCTACTCAAGGGGAGCCCTCAATCTCTTTAGAGGAAACCACAACGAGGGAGGAAAGGAAGAAAAAACAGAAAAGTATAAGAGAGAGGAAAATAAAGAAGAGGACAGATCACTAGGGTATACTTCTTGATACTTCTTGATAGAAGATGTCAATGGCAGATTTTATGAGTCAGAATCACAAAAAGTTTTAAAACAATCTAACGATTTCTGGTGAGTTGAAACACTTTTAAAAAGCAAAGGAAGCCTGGAGGAAAAGAGTTTAATGTGAAGAGATTTAATCAATGATTTAATTTTTGATTTGTGAAATGATGGCTGAAGAAGTGAAAACTGAATATAATAAACTGTCATCAAATGGAATTTCTGAAAAATATTCCTTTGTTTTTTCGTTCCTCTTATGCTAAGCACTGATTATGAAGTTGCTCTTATTGAAATTTTTATTCCACGAAATCAGTTTAAGACAGAAGATCACAACAATAAACAACAAGAGACAATTTTAAAAGGCCTATAAATTTTAAAGGCAACCAACATAATCGATGTGACACCGGTAAATGAAACATTGAATCCAAAAATTAAAGAATATCATGATGGTATTGTGAAAAAGGAAGATAATTCAAAATAGATCAATACATATTGAATAGTATGAAGTAGCTGCAATGATATTCAATACTTTCCAAATCATTCATTTCCCCCTTACGCCTAATAAGAAAGTAGGAATGTATGTTCCTGTTAACTGTAAAATTTTATCGTGTAAATTGCTGGCTAATATGTTAGGATTTGTGGAAATATCTTTTCATGATAGAATTTTGATGGTAAATATGGTCTTGAGTTTGATGGTGGAATAACAAAAATAATATCTTCACATCATGTAGTTGATGCTTTTGCTCCACTTCATAGAGTTATTCCTTGCGTGTCTCAAAAAGAAGACTAAATAACAAAGCCTTTTCATAAACTTTTATATTTTTCATTTAGCAAACATTACATCTAAGCGACTGTATTCCACTTAAAAAGTAGTTCAGGCAATGATATTATATGTGGATGGAAAACGCAATTAATTTTTTTAATTTCGACGAAAGGCATAAATAATTTACTGGATGTGTAATCAGTTTCAGTGTGTATCTAGACATTGCACCGGAAAATGCATTTACATTCAGAAGACTGCATAAACTACTATTGCAATAAAGTTGGTGTTGAATCCATATTTCCAAAGTGTAGCCCATCTACGACATTATAACTTTTTTTGGCGGTTTAAAACTCCTCGCTCTCACAAGAGGTCATAACACATCTTATCATCAAAGCTGGAAAGTACATGGGAACGCAATTTTTGCCCATAGGAAATAATGTACTGAAAGATATAAGCAATGATCAAAAGATAAATATTCTGCTAAAGTTCGAGTGGACAAAACTTCAACGAAAATTTTAAAAAATGATTTTTTTTAATTGCAGAGTGGTAGAGGTATAAAAAAGAGTGTTCCTAAAAACTCTCATACATCCTTTTATAACGCACGCTTCTAGGAAGTGTGTTTTATTAGTCATTTAGCTTTTGGATTTTCTTTCTTGGGAGAAATACTTACTGGTCTTGCTCTCTTGAAGACCTCTGCTGAATAGAAATGGAAATCTATTCTCCTTCTCCTCCGGGAGACGGGACCCCTGAAGTCTTAAACACAGGCGCCTGTCGTTAATTCGATGGCATGCCCTTTTCAGGGTGGTTGATGTTGGCTGACAATAATGCGGGGAAATCGGAATTGAAATTAAAGCACTAAGCAACAAAATCAGTTTAACAACCGATTATATCAAAAAAATTAGCAATTCGGAAATGACTGAAAAGGACATTGATTTACTCAAATTTCACAGTTTAGAGCTAACAAAACTAACAGACATGCTTGCCAACTATCATAAACAAAAAGAAATGCAACCGTTTAACGATAAACCGCTAACACGTGTTAAAGCTCCGTCCACTTTTTCGGTGACCACACAAAACAGATTTGAAGCTCTTAGTGACAGCGAGGATGTCGATCTCGTCTCTGATCAGGAATACTTCCCAGCACTACCAACCACAAAGAATACCAAGGTTAAAACTACCTCTAATAAAATAATTGAAGAAATTATTAAAGTATACCTAACAAAAAAGCTAATGAAATAACTGAATCAAAAAAATAATGAAAATGATCAAGTATTTCAACCAGCCAAAAGAAATAACAGAATTCCTCCTATCATCATAAAGGACAAAATTATCAATTGGAAACAAATTCAAGAAGTTTTCAAAAATAATAACATTACCGGCTACACTGGAAAATTAACTGGAACTGAAATTCTAAAAAATAAAGTTGAAAGTGGTGAAAATCATAGGAAAATAACCAAACTGCTAGATGATGCCAATACCTCCTACCACACATTTATATTGCCAGAGGATAAAAACCTTAAAATAGACATCAGAGATTTGCCACCTTTTTACACGCCTGAAGAAATTTCCCAAGAACTCATCCTAGAAGGTTTTTAATATCATTAATATAACTCAAATGTCCAAGAAAGTTGATGGAGTTTAAATTATTTTGCCTTTATTTATTGTCACTCTACCGAAAAAGGACAAATCTAGAGAAATCTATAATATCTCACATCTTTTTAACCTGGTGGTCAAAATTGAATCTTACAAAGGCCGTAAAGGAGTAACACATTGCTTCAGATGCCAAGGGTTCTGCCACGCCCAAACTTCCTGCCATCACGCAGTTAAATGTGTAAAATGTGCAGGTGATCATCCCCACTCAGAATGCAAAAAAAAGCCTATCAACTTCACCTAAATGTGTAAACAGTGAAGAAGCTCGTCCTGCCAGCTACAGGGGCTGTAATAAATTTCCAACATCAAATTACCTCAAAACTACAAAGTGGAGGTCATCAAAAGCAAGATTATTCCAAGGAAAATATCATATTTTCCTACAATCTGGAAAACTGCTACTATAATTCTTTTCCCAAAGCCTGGAAAAGATCCCAGAATACCTGAAAACTACAGACCTATAAGCCTGCTCCCGGTTTTGGGAAAAATATTTGAAAAAATAATTTGTAATAGAATTATATGTAATCTTCACCTAATTCCGAAACCACAATATTGCTTCAGAAACAATTTATCAACTGTTAAACAACTCATAAGAATTACTGAGATTATTGGTCAAAATATTCATCTCGCAATGTGTATGGTCATGATCGATGTAGCAAAAGCTTTCGATAGAGTATGGCAGGAAGGCCTACTATACAAACTCATAAAACTCAACGTAAACACTGATATAATATTACTCATCACCTCATATGTAACTCATCGCTTCTTCCATATGAAATACAATACTGAAAACTCTATTACTCTGAACATCAAAGCTGGGTCCCCCAAGGTAGCATCCTGGACCCAATCTTATATCTATTTCTCACCCATGACTTCCCCGGTTTGGACAATAACGCAATTCAAATTGCTTTCTACGCAGATGACACTGCAATTATAGCTGATTCTATGAGGCCGAATAATGCTAATCATAAACTTCAACATGCGTTAATTAACATCGAAAACTGGTGCAGTAAATGGAGAATAAATATGAATAAATCGCAACTTATACTATTTAGCAGGAAAAAGAGAAATAAAATTAAATTACTTCAACATAATAAACTCTATCTATTCGATAAAATCATTCCAGAAGTGAAAACCACTAAATATCTTGGATTAACATTTACTACTCAACTTTCATGGACTCCACATATAAATAACGTTATTAAAAAAAAAAAAAAAAAAAAAAACTTATGAACTTAAGCTTATGCTTATGCTTATGGCTTATGGATGCATATTAAACTTAATTGGAAAAAACTAAAATTTAACACTAAAACTCAAGAGACTGCTCTACCTTACAATGTTAAGACCAATCATCACCTATGCTTCACTTGCCTGGAATATTATTACGCCAAAAGACAAACACAAACTGTGAGTGTTTCAACATAAAATCTAAGAAAAATGACGAAGGCGTTCTTCTATATTCGCAACAAAAACATTTCAAAAGATCTCAAAGTTATTGGCCGAGCTGGCAGACGAATAGTTAGCGCTCTTGCCTTCAGTTCAACAGTTCGTGGGTACGAATCCCACCTTGGGCATGGATGTTTGTAGTGGTTCGGAATCCACTTTAAACCGTAAGTCCCGGTTCGCAAGGAATTAACTGTGCAGGTGGTGCATTTAAATTAAATTTTTCGCTATGAGTATCTCATAGAGAGAGAAGACTGTAAATATAAGCCAATCGCCAGATATTATTTAGAGGAATATATTTATAATTTTTGTATACAGAGTATATAGCTTTATTTAACCTTATATTACTCTTCATTTATTCAGGATTGTTTGTATTCTTTCACTGTGTATTTAAAAGTTTTATAAATTATTTTATTATTTCCTCTATTTTCAAGAGGAATAAAAATTTTCAACTCATTGCTCCGCCCCTCAGCTCTCTGCTGATTGGCTCTCACCGTCACGACTCGGTTCAAGTCCAGCGTTCCCTGTCAGTACCGCAGCCGAATGGCTTCCTTCAAGGACTTCTCTCAGATGAAGGCCGACACTTCGTAAACGAAAAGAGATCCAAGAAAACTCTCATACGGTGTTGACCAAACGAAGGAAGGCTACAAATTGTAAGGACTTAATTTTTGTAAAATGAATTCTGTATCGCTTTAAAAAGTGAAGCAGTCTTATTTTCTGCTGTTCAATTAGCTATTATTAGCTAGGAATATTCTTTTTAGAGATTCCTCCGTTAGCTCCTTTATATAATGCAAGTAGAACTGAATTCTCATTAGTTCTACTAGCGAAAGTTATTTGGATTTATGTTTTCTAATTTTACACATTCAAATTATAATGATTAAAAAAATGGCTCTAACATATCAGAAACCGATCCAGTTGCTTCTATGAATTACATTTCAAATGCATAATTTTCGGAATGCCGTGTTGATACTTTTCCTTTTCTTGAAATAAAGTATTTTTTTCTTAAATGTTTCAGAAAAAAGTTATGTTTTTTAGAAACTTAAAGTTTATATAAAAGACGTTGTAGGATTGGAAGGCAACAAAATTCGTTTTATTTTCAATGCATTAAATGAGAATTGAAAAATCTTCTTCCTTTTACCTTCTTCGGTAGGTACGATTATTGTAGACATTATTGTACATTATGACAACAGTAGTTTTCCATAAATAAGGGTAATTTCATTTTCCATTTGTTTTAACTATTCTGCTGATTTTTATAAAATATAACATCATCATGTGCATAAATAAATTAATGTATAATGAAAATATCTTTCAAAACTTTAATAGAAGATATTGCATTTCGTTAATATAAGCAGGATTATTTTTCAACAACAAAAGTAGAAACTTTTTTTGCCATAACTTTTATGAATAGAAGCTGAAGTACGTTTTCATTGTTGTACAGTTTAAATTCCTGTTTCCAATTTTATATTCAAATCAAGAAATTTATATATAGCTTATTTTTACAATTAAAAAATAATGAAACAAAAGGATTGAAATTTCTTAAACATGTGGTATTGTATGTATATTCAGAAACCGACTTCGATTTATATAATTTCCTTAGAGGTAAAATTTTTTTAAAACTCAAAGTAATGATTCTAAAAAAAATCATTTTATTTTCCGTCCTACTGGGAAAGATAATGACGAAGTTGAAACTGAACAAAACAATGCATTTGATAAAATAATTCCATCAGCAGGAACATCCATTAAATTTGGTTCAGTTTGGAATATACGAAATATACTGTTTATTAACATTGCACCCGGTAAAAGAAGTCATGTGTCTCTTTCTATTCGGTTATTGGTTAAAAAATTTAATCCACTTAAATTGTGCACATAATCTATGTTTTTTTGTGTTGCATGTTAGCTAAATTTATATCCAGGGAAATACCATAGAAATAATTTTAAGTCTTACATTTAAATTTTTCATTCTTAAGTCCTATTTCTTTGACACAGATAAAAGAATTTGAATGTAAAAATGGTTTTTAAAGTAAATGTGAAAAAATAAATTTTCCTCTTTCTTTAGGTAAAAATAATTCCCTCAGAACAGTAGATTTACAGCCTTATGCTTTGTGATAGTAAATTTCAATAGATTAATGCAGAGGAAAAATAGAGTAATTATTTCAATTACTTAATCAGATTTAGACTGAAGATAATCATCAATTTTTTTTCTTACTAAATAGAACCCAGAGGTTAAAAATGTGCCTGTTACAACTAATAATTAAAAAAATTTACCCCTTCCACACAAAACGTGTGTTTAAGCATCTTTTTATAATTTATTTAGATTTCAAATGCACCAATACAATGGTGTTTTGCTAGGCCTTATACAAGCTTTACTCTCTAAAAACGTAAAAATACGTGAACCTATATTGTGTGTATGTATATATATATAATCTTGGTGAAAGTCTTAAAATCTTTATTATTTACGTGCTTCTTTGAAAGGAAAAGCCAAGCAAATGGAAACAGCAGACGATACTTACGAATCTGTTTAAAGCTTTAGAGAATAGATATAACTATAAAAGATAAATTGTATATGGATACTTATGTAAAATATATCTTTAAATTATGAAATATTAACTCTAGAATCTGCTAGAGATTTGAGAAAATTTTTAGGTTACATTAATAAAAATTTAAGTTCTTTAAAAGTTTTAAATTTTGAAAGAAATAATTTTTCTGATGTTTAATTAATGAACATAATTTTGCAATTCTGCGAAACTCGTCAGAAGTATGAACTAACGTTAACAAACAAAAATGTTCCTAGTTTTGATGATTTTTCTGGAATTTATTGAAAGACGTTGTTTAGTGTTAGATAGTCTTATACGTAATCCCCATAAAACTAGACATGTAGACCATGTGGTTAAAAGTAGTAAATTAAAAAACTTGTTTGTAAATAATGAAAATGCAAATTGTATTTTATGTGAAAAATCTCATCATTTATCTAAATGCGATGTATTTTTAAAATTTGCTCCTCAAAAAAGATATGAATTTGTGAGAAAACACATTTTTGTGAATAAATTGTTTGAGTAGTAAACATTTAATTAAATGTTGTTCATCGCAATATTTATGCAAATATTGTAATTTAAGACATTCATCATTGCTGCATTATAAGACTAAAAGTAATTCAAAAGAAAATAATTCTGTGGTTAGTCTATCAGATTTTAAAAGTAGAAGTGACGCGAATCAAAATAATGTTGAAAGGCCAAACATGGCGCCTCAAGATAGTAGTTCAGAATTTCAAACACTCACTTTGTGTGTAAGGAGGGAGAAGAAAATTCTCCTAGCGACTACGTTTGTATATATTTTAGATAGTAATGGGGTCTTTCAAATGGCCCGCGCCTGCATTGACTGTGGTTCTCAAGTTCACGCTATGACCACTTCATTTTCAGATTTATTGGGTTTGCGTAAAGAAAAAATAAAAAATAATTATTACAGTCTCGAGGTTGAGTAGGAATTCTATCCCTGTTAGGGGAAGAAAATAAAACGAGTATTCTTATTTCAAACAAAAATAATTCTTTTTCTGCTCACATCGAATGTTTGACAGTACCAAAAATTAAAAATATTATGCCAAATCAGTATTTATAGAAGTAGATAAATTAAATAATATATATTCCTAAAAATGTAACATTAGCTGATGCTAATTTCTTTAAGACATGAAAAATTTATTTATTAATTGGTGCTGAATTATTTCGGTCTCTTTTAAGAGAAGGTAAGATATATTTATCTGAATCTCTGATTTTGCAAAATACTATATTTGGATATACTGTCAGTGGCGCCTTTAAAGAAGACTCTTTTGATAAAAAATTATACATATATATATATATATATATATTGCGGCTTAGTAAAAACTGACAGTTTAGAAAAACTTATTCATAAATTTTGGGAAATTGAGAATATTTCTGATTTATTTTTTAAAATTAAAAACTAAAGAAGAGGTTAAGTTTGAGGAGCAATTTTAAAAAACCTATAGCAGTGACAAAAATGGTAAATTCGTTGTCGATCTTCCTTTAAAGAAAGGCGAAGTTGAAAAGTTAGGAGATTTGCGAAATAACGTAAATGTGATGTTGAATGATTTATGAAAAAAATTAAATAACAATTCAAAGAGGTTATGGTTATATATAAATTTTATGCGAGAATATGAATGTCTTAGCCACGTGGTAGAAACTAAAGTTAATAAGGAAAGTTATAGGTATTTCTTACCACATCATAATGATAATAGTAGCACGACAGTATTAAGAGTAGTTTTTGATGGATCAACTGTTTTTTTTTTTACTAGATCTGAAATTTCTCTCAATAATTGTCTGATGAATGGAGGAATTATACAAGATGATTTATTTTCAATATCCTTACGTTTTAGAAAGCATAAAGTAGCTTTCACATCGGATATGAGAAAATGTTTCAACAAATTTGGGTCAATCCCAAGCATTGTCATTTGCAAAATATAGTTTGGAAAAGTAGTTTAAATGCAAATATTAAACAATATGAATTACGTACTGTGATACATGGAACAAAATGTGCTCCTTATTTGGATACTAGAGTTTTAAAGCAATTAGCTTTAGATGGACAGATTTATTATCCTATTGCATCTTTTGTAACATTAAATGACTTTTATGTAGATGAAATATTATCAGGTGCTGAAAATATTGATTCAACAATTTCTTTGCAAAATGAGCTGATATCCCTATTAAATGCAGGAGGAAGGCAGCTGCATAAATGGTGTTCTAATAATGTTGAACTTTTGAAGAATGTTCCTTTTGAAGACCAAGAATACCAGTTTGACAATTCAGAAAAAGAAACTGTTAAGACTTTGGGTATGATGTGGAATCCAAAAGAGGATGTGTTTTGTTTTAAAATGTGTTTTTTCTTCAAAAATTGTGTGGAATTTGAAATTAGACTGGTACACAAAATTACCTTCGAGTGAAGAAAAATCTTGGAGGAAATTTCTAAATGCCGTACTTGAATTAAAAAACCCTTATATAGATCAATATCTACAAGTAACTTCATCTTCAAGAATAGAACTGCATGGATTCTCTGATGCATCAAAGGATGCCTATAGAGCTGTCATCTTTTTTCGTTGTATAAGTGATTCTAACAAAACTTCTGTCACTCTATTATGCATCAAGTCCAAGGTTGCTCCAATGAAAACCATGACGTTTCCTCGTTTGGAGTTTTATGCGGGGCTTAGTTTCTCTCAAGACTCGTCTAAAAAAACTACAAATTCTTTGAACATTCACTTTTCAGATGTGTTCTTATACACAGATTCAACAATTGTATTGGCATGGCTGAAAACATCATCAAATTTACTGAAGGTATTTGTTGCAAATAGAGTTGAACGAATCAAAACTTGACTAAAGACTATGGCAACATGTGAAGACAGAGAACAATGATGCCGATCTTCTATCTCAGGGTGTGAGTCTCGATCAGATGAAATTCCAGACTATTTGGTGGCATGGACCAGAATTCCTACATGAAGAGGCACCTGTGATCAATAGCGAACATTTTTCAACTTCAGACAGTCAATACATGGATGAGTTCAAGAAAATTACAAATATGAACTTGAATATAGATGTAGTGGAAGCTTCTTCTATGAACTCTATAAAATCACTAATGATTATAATAAACTACTTCGCATTGTGAGTTTTATTTTCAGGTTCATTGATAACTCTTCGGATTTTACAAAGAGAAGCAAAGGACCACTGCAATTACCTGAATTGGAAAACGCTTTGTTTGTATTGATAAAGCAAGCTCAAACCACTTCCTTTAAAGAGTGTATTAAGAATTTAAGTAAGGGTAAGGCTGTAACCAGTAAGGTTAGAAATTAGAATCCTTTCCTAGATAGAAAAAAGTTATTAAGAGTGGGTGGTCGGCTCCAAAATTGTGATATTGCTGACGCTCAAAAGGACCCACTTATTTTAATAAAAGGTCAAAATTTGACAAATATGACTGTAGAAAATATTCATAAGAAAGTTGGTCCTCAAGCATTGTTATATCTTGTGCGCAAAACATTTTGGCCAATTAATGGTCGATCAATTTGTAGAAAAATTGTCCACAAATGCATCACCTCTTTTAAGATAAAACCAGTTTTAGAACAGCAAATTATGAGTGAATTGCCTAAAGAACGAGTAAATGTAAATTTAGCATTTAATTGTACAGGTGTTAAATTTTGTGGACTTTTTTATATTAAATATATAGGCCAACGTAAAGGTATATTTCAAAAGATAAATGTTTGTATTTTTATTTGTATGATTACAATTACATACATTTAGATGAAGTTACTGAATTATCTACTGAAGCATTTATTGCTACTTTAAAAAGATTTATTTCTAGAAGAGGTAAACCACAAAAAATAAAGTGTGGTAATGCTACAAATTTCAAGGATGCTAGTAAAGAACTGAAAAAATGTTTAGAATAGTTTATAACTCCATGATAGTAGTTTAAATAAATTTTTTATTGAATGGACTTATAGAATGGAGATTTTTGCCTCCAATAGCTGCAAATTTTGGAGGTCTCTGGGAAGCTGGAGTCTAGGCTTTTAAGTATCATTTAAAACGTGTTGTTGGCGATACAAAATTAACTTATGAAGAATGTCTTACTGTTGTTACACAAATCGAAAGAACTTTAAATTCCCATCCATTAACTCTTTTAACCAATGATATTGAAGACTTGGAAGTCTTAACCCCTGGGCATTTTTAATTGGTCGCCCCATTAATAGCATTATTGAATCAAATATTTGATTGAAGATTGAAGATAATTGAAAGTAATAGATTAAATTTGTGAAAAAATGCACTAAAATGATTTAAGTATTGTGGAAGCGATGGCAAACTACTGATTTAAATAATCTGCAGCAGTGTTACCGCTGGATGATTGTTAAAGACAATATTAAAATTGGTGATATAGTTGTCATCAAAGAGGACAAATTACATATCTGTTCATGGAAATTAGGCAGAATTATTAAAGTTTATTATGGTAAAGATAATTTAGTAAGAGTGGTAAAATTTATAACTTTTTTCCCAATGGTCGGGGTATGTCGGGATGTATTGTCCTCTTATACCAAAGCAACCAGCCGGAAACAGCGACCTCTTTGCCACCGAGGCGTTGCCCGGGTGCACCACAAAGGGTGGGCCCTCATCGTACCCTAGATGCCGAGATACATATGAAGAATGGTAGATAAACAGAATTACTAGACAAGCACAGCAGATTTTATTAGCAAACGATGCATCTCGGTGACACATAACAATCACGTCTTACTCGGGAGTCGAACCCGAACCCACCCGGCAAAAGCCGAGGGGCGTAACCACCATACTGGCTGGGTGACGAATTAAAAACTAATAATGGTGTATTTAAATGACCAATATCTAAAATTGCCATTTTACCTATTGAAGAATGAATATATTTTGTGCTACTTTATTAATTTTTGTCTGTTATCATACATACAATTTTTATTACTTTTTGTATACTTGTACTAGTATTTATATTATGTATACATGTTTGTTTTGCTAATATAAACAATTAATTACCATTGTAGAATTAGAAAAATTATAGCATTAACTTGTTTTTAAATGTTAAGTAATAGTAGTAGTGCTTACATATTGTATTTTTTGCTTTTCATGATCTCTATTTCTCTTAATTGAAATTGATATTTCAACGGGCGGTATGTTTACGCCGTTTTGTAGTTTTTATTTGTTACTTATGTTGGGTTATGGGGAAGTAGAAGTATGGCACCTTAGGGTTGCCAGAATTTTGGGGTTCAAACAAAAGAAAATGTAAAAAAAAAAGGTATATAGATGGAAAATGACTGCTGTGGGGAGAAGAGCTCTGAAAAAGACTCTTGCTCTCTCATTACTTTATAGTTTTGTTATGTCTTGTTAAAATAAATTTGTTATTGGATTGTTGAAGATTGGTTTGTCTCAATTTTATAAAATAGTAAGAGCACAAACTAAGCACTTAAAGTAGATAGCAGAAATACATATACAGATGATAAAATCCTTTTCACAAATATTATAATGGCGAATATTGTGCAAAAAATTTTTCGAATACTTTAAAACATGTAGAAATCTTAATAGTTACCAGATACAAGCACAAATATTTGCTTTACCCAAAATTGAGTTTAATATCTCAAGTAATTGTAAGTTAAGGACAATTTAAGAAAAATTATAAAATAGTTCAAAATCCTACTCATATAAATGGAAAATTTATGAAATTCGTCCACTCAACTCCTTGTAACTTAAACTTACTCATTTTACCTCGGAAATATTTTGTAATTTATCAAATTATGATTCTAATTTTATAAGAGAAAAAACATTTCTAAGCTCTAATATAGTAAAAAAGTCTAATATATATATAAATATAGTATAAAACTTCTTCCGATCGCAACACTCACAGCTGACAGTTTAAAATTTCTAGGTAATTAAAATTTTTTTTGTTTTCACTGTTGAAGTTAATAGTTCATTTCAAATTTTATATTCTCAATTTTTTATGAGAACATATATTTTTATTAAACAAAGTCACTAGCCTGTGAGAAAGGGTTTTCCTCCATATGATTACTTTAATTGTAAAAAGGTCTGAAATGGAACAAAACTTCTAGTCGAAAGCATACTTTTAATAGACAAGAGAATACATTTGAAAATTATTATAAACACCTAATAAAAGTTTACAAAAAGTTCAAATGTTGAGATTTTCAAAATTATTCAAAGCCTTACTTCTTTTCAGATTGTTTGTATTTAGCAAATTGTTATTAACAATTTTGGAGGTATAGGTATGAAAACACATAATTTAGAAGTAATTCACTTTCTTTCTGAGCCAGAGTTAACTTGAAGTGCTATCCTTAAAATGACTGGCATTACTGTTGAACTTCTTACAGATGTTAACAATGGTAGAACAGAGAATAGGAGGAGCAACATGTGTGATAGGAAAACGCGATTTGCTAGTTAGATGATTAGGTTTTCTAGCGCAAGGTTCAAAATAGACACGCTGCCTTTAAATCTAAGTTTTAAGCGAACAATTTTTCTTTTAACCATTAATTTTGAAAAACCTAATCAATATTAAAATCCTAATAGAAAACAAAAATATTTGTATATAATTAATTTACCTTAAATTTAAAACAAAAATATATACAAAGTATAATTGAAAATTTTAAATCAAGCCATAAAATTAGATAAATTATAAGAAATCTATTGCCTTTAAATATGCAAATAGGTTTTAATGGTGAGATTCTCCCACCAAATTGAAAATTGTTAAAATATTAAAATTACAAAATGTATAATGATGAAGGTTAAAATCGGGGTATGAGTTTAAAGTATGATGTGAATAGAGTAAATGGTTGATCAAATGTCTGTGGGTATTCAAGGTGTGACACACACGTTCTATAGCGAGTCAAATGGACATCGGTACTTCTTAACAGTAAAAATTTTAGAAAATGATGTTACGGTATGATGGCATTCAGCTTGTTTCCGACCTGCATATTCCATGATTTGTCTCTCTCTGCTAAAAAGAAAATACCGATTTTTTCAGGCTTTTTCTCACCTCAGAAATTCGGGCTGGTAGTTGATTTGGAATAAATGCAGATTTATCATCTGCATTAGCCTTTTCATTTCCATCAAGACCTACATGATTTGGTACCCAACAGAATTTTCTGATATCTCTTGCGAATTCGACTTGCTCAATCTAATACATACCGGAAACATGTAACCCAAAGAAAATACATAATTTCTTTTGACTACAATGACGGCACATTTACCATCTCCAAGTTTTCGCTGATTTCCTGAAAAGGAAATTCAATTAAATGGATTACTCTCCTACTTCAGAAATAGAATATATTCTTTACGTTTGTTTAGACTATCCTAGTAATATCCATGATCTAACTAATGACATACCATTAGCATTTGAACATTTGGTATGAAAATTTATCACCTTATCAATAGGAGTTATTTGAAAGAAATAATATAAAATTTAATACTGAAAAGATTTTACGAAATTTATTTCAAAAACAAAGCTGTGTCACACATTATTTAATTTTATCTAAGCGAGTGTTTAATTTTAAAAAAACATGAAAGTTATCTATATTTTAATCAAAAACCTTTACTTAGACTCTATATTTATTTGAAAATGGATAAAAGACGGGAATCTCCAAATTAATTTGATAAATCTTTTTTTTTCTCAAATTAATGATAAATAATTTTTTGAAGAAGTTGCATGAAGCAAGTAGATGTTAAGATTGCTCTTAAAAAAGTGACTGTGAAAACCATGAAGCAAATTCTAACTTAGATCTATTTTATTCATTTAATAAAATTATCTTTCCTTTCAAACAGGAAGATCAGTTTGGTTATTAAGCAAATCAATATACTTAGATTGGTTTTACTGTTTTAAAACTCTCATAATTTCACAAAAAATATTTATAAAATATTCTATGATTCACAATTTTTATAAAATATTCTATGAAGCTATTACTGTATATGGACAGAGATTTATTCCTTTCTGAAATTCGATGTGATTTTTGTACAAATGTCAAATCCAAATTACCTCCTGAATTGAATTTATATAATTATGAAGTAAACAATAAAATTTATATAATAAATTAAATGAAAGGAAATTAGGATATTTTAAAGATGAAACACGCGACGCGTGAATACTATTTAGGAAAGCTCCTTCCGAAAGGCAATTCGCACGATGGACATTAAAGTGCCTCACAATAGCCTCAGGCCATTTGGCTGTCCATTACTCATCATACAAGGTCACTGGAGCCATCGTCCTGTGGAAGTCTGCACAAAACAGATTTCGGTTAATGACATGGGCAGGAGCACATTACCGTGTGGACCACCAAGGTATATGAAAATATCACCTGGAATGATGAAGCGTGCTTCCTATCTATATGTCGATGTTAGAGTATGCGTATGAAACGGGAAGCAAAAAATTTTTCCGATTTGTTAGGAATTTTTTTCAAGTGCAGAGTGACATTCTTGTCTGAAAAGTGTTCACGTGGATTAAATTGAGACTCTTTATACTCAGGACCTCCTCGCTCATAGAGACATCCTTAACAACAATCTGTTTCGGTGTGTTAGTTTCAACAACTCACTGCAGCTGCTACAAGATAGTATACCATTCATCCATTCCCGAATAGTATTGTAATGGTTTGATAGACATCCCACAAACCTACATGTCAATTCCTAGGTTCTCTCAACCACACTTAAAATTGATACATCTTTGGCGTAATTGAGAAAGGTATTCGACCAGATTATCTTAGATGGTTGTTCAAGAACCCCGTATCTTCAATGTCTTATCAAATCCTTGGCAATACGAATCGTAGACGTCATGAAAGGGAATCAAACGTCCTTCAACATTTAGCTTCGTTGCTCTTCAGTGTAGTGTAATGATTTATCAGTGCGGTTGAGATGATAAATACTTGTAAATTAAATGGATACTAGTTATACATTTAAAAAACAACGCAATAAATATTTGTCATGTATTTAAAAATAATGTAGTATAAATAAAGTATAATAATAATAAGCAAGGAATATATTGTATATTTACAAATACTTAAAGAGTGCTTAAGCTCTATACTTAGGAGGATTTTTTGGTTCAAGGAAGATCGGGTCTTTGTACAACTTCAAATAAAGAATCACATAAACATTACCAATAAAATCTAACACTTTACTTATGATTCTTAACTAGATCATTTAACGGAAAAAGTTTAATTTTTTTAATATGTTTAAAATTCGTAGAATATGCAGAAGTCGGAAAAATAATATTTTTATTTAAATAAAATCACTAATTTTTTATATGCAAAGGCAAGTAAGTAATCTCCGAATAGTAATTTTTATTAACTATTCTAACAATAATGAAATGATTATAGTTATGTTATTTGACAATAAAATATTTTCTAAAGAATTTTAAAATAAATATTGAATAACTATATGTAAAAAAGTATTTTTAATCATACATATATTGTTAAAAAGATAATTTATAAAGCATTTGAGTATAGCAATTTTCTTTTTATCGCAAATGAACTAAAACATTTTATGCAATTGAATTTAGTGAAAATTAGAGTTGAAAAAGAAAATTTCAAAAATTGATTTATATTCTTGAATGAATATTTATTAATGAGTACAGACATGAATAAATTTTTTGTTGTTTGAAAATCTAAATAATTATAAGAAAGTTCAAAAAACATGAAATACATTCAATAACGTTATTTTTAATTTATTATGTTGTACTTAAAAAAATGTATCAAATAAGACACGATAAAAAAAAGTACAACATAAAAAAGAACATAAAAACTCTTTTAGTAAAAAAATTATAAATTATTTATGTATATATTTTGAAATTATATTTCATAAATTTATTTTGAAAAATAATTTTTTTATAAATATTCCCCAATGACGTATTCTTTCCTTACAAATTATTAATACAAATAAAAATAATTTACAAATCCCTGAAAATTTTATGTTAATTTATGTCTGCAAAAATATACTTCTGATTAAATGCATGGAATTTAAACTCGTTCTCATTAATTTTTTTAATGTTGCAAAATTTTTGTATCTATAATTCCACAAGTCATACTTTATGTAAAAAAACCGAAAAGAAACATACAGCACATACTTTTAGAATTAATATTTTGCGTGTGTAACTAATTTTCTCATCAGGATCTGCTATCTGTTCATTGCTAACAGTTTTAATCTTTTCAATGAATTCCATCATCAAAATATTTATTTTATTGTGAAATTGACGGCCCTGCCTGTGTAATATTTCATTTCATTTCCAATTTCAGTCCTGTAGAAATGTGATAAAACTAGTGTTCAGTTACGCTGAGAACATCTCGATCATTAGATTTACCATATGCATAAATAATATTATGCCCCAAAAATAATAAATTATTATTTAAATAACAAATTTGATTCATTATAATTTTAAAAATAATTCCGATTTGTTATTTCTTCGTTATAAACAATGTCATTTATATTGTACCAAAATAATTAAGAAAATCGTGATTCTTTGAAGTTATTCTATATACTCGGTTTATAAAATTAAGCTTATGACTTTAAGATTCAAATCTAAGAAAATCATGATAAAACAAATTATGACGTCATATTTTACAAGAATCAAAATATTTCAAGAATATGATGAATTGCAATACATATGAGCCCGAGATAACTCATGCTATAAGAGAAATCGCTCAATTCCTGTAGTCAAATATGCAAAGCTGAAATCTAGCGCAGGCTTAGGAATTAAATTTAAGAATATAATTTAAAAAAATAAATTTAAAAAATAATGAAATGTTGAATGATAAGAGAGATTTTAGTTTAAGCTTCAACAATAAAGTAAATGATATAAGAAATGTTAAATGATGTTAGGAAACTTCAAAAATGGTTTCTTGGGATTGTTTTATTCATTTCACATCAAAATAATGAAATGCAATTTAATTCGTTACCTTCTTATTCCGATTGTTGTAATTTTAACATTTATGAATGATTTATTTAATAAGTGCATTTATAATGTAGAAAAAAATTAAAATGCTTTTAAGCAGAGAGAGTATTTATATGGAGTTTTCTTCAAGTTAATCGATACAAGTGATCTGGAACAACTGAAGAACAAAAAACAAGTATTTTCTCTTTATTAGTTCTTATTATTTTCCCTTCCTATTTTACAAGGCAATCACTCTCACTCAAACTCCATTGGAAACAAAATATAAATTTAGCTTATTATAAAACATATCGATATAAAAGGCATACTGAAAAAGTATAAAATTGTGTCATTTTTAAATATCCATTTGTAAATTCAGGGAGAGAGTGAACTTTAATTTCATTTCCATTAAATCAACTTTAATTTCATTTTCCAAAACATTTCGCTTAAATAAAAAATATCCAAAAAGTGAAAAAATCATTAATTTAAATTTCGATTGCGAAGTCAGAGGAAAGGCATTTGAAAAATATTTATGTTTCATTACACAACTAATAACTTTTTCCTCATTAATTTAGTTTTCTTAGTGAAATATTTCATAAATAACGATTGTTTCATTTATGTATCATATAAATGATTTACGTGAAAATTTCTCGAACATGAGATATTCATTAAGACGTATATTTGAAATTTATCTTTTAATGATCAAGTTATTTTTGAAAAGCAATTTAAATTGAAAAGCTAATTTATTCAATTCAGTGTTTGAAATTTTTGGATTAAGCATATTCGTTATTGAATGCTTTGAAATTTCCACTGATTATTACACAAAAGCCGACTTGCTATGGCTTCCTTGCCTTATGCACAGTTTTATTATATTTCTGTAATGAAAAGAATATTCTTTGAACATTTTAATATTAAAAAGAAAATTGGTTGGTTGGGTTTTCTGGCGCAAGGTCCGAAATTGGACATGTTGCGCCAAGAGTAAGTTTTTGTATAAATTAATTTTTATTTTATTTATTTTTTCGAAAAATCCCAAGCAATATTAAAAACTTAAAAACAAAACCAGTGTATAATTTATTTTAAAATCCAATTATAAATTATATAAAAAGGAAAAATTCAAATATATATATTATTTTAAAATTTAAAATACAAATTAAATAAAATTTATGAAACCAATTGCCCTCCAGAAAACAAATAGGTTTTTAAGGGTTGGATCCACTATTATATCAATTAAGTTATAAAATCAGATTTAAAAAAATGTATAGGTTGTTGGTTAAAATCATGACATGAGATTCAAATATGATAAAATGTAAATGGTTCATCACACGTTTCACACCAAGGATTTAATTCACTGAAAAATAAATGTCTATGGGTGAAATGTGTGTGTCCGATACGAAAGCGAGTCAGTCTAACATCAGCACTTCGTAACGGTAAAACTGATAATGAGGTGAGGGATGAGAAAATGCAATGGAGTTTGTTTCCAACGTGCAAGTTCCATGATTCTTCCCAAAGAGAATATATAATCTTTTTTATACCCTTTATCACATCTGAGAGCGGAATCGATGGTAAAATTGGATCTGCTGCAGTTTTTGCAGCTGTGTCCGCTCTCTCATTTCCATCAAGACCTATGTGACTTGGTATCGGATGATAAGGTGTCGACATGATCTTAGCATAATAATTGAGAGACTGCTACATTCGCACGCGCGTCTCAGGTCTAAAGGCAGTTGTTGGCATATTGCATAAAGACTCTGGACGGGTGATGTGCGAAATGCGTTTGAACATATCTCAGCGCAGAATGATGGACAGTGTCCAGTCTGCGAAAAAAGATCTAGTGGATCCGTAAACAACACAACCGTAGTCTATGCGGGATAAAATTAATGATTTGTAAACTCGGAGGAGTGACGTGCTATCAGCACCCCAAGATGTATTTGAAAGCACCTTGAAGATATTGAGTGATCTCTCGCACTTTTTCCGCAGATATAATATATGCGGTAGAAAGGTTAATTTACGGTCAAATATCACTCCGAGGAATTTTACCGCACTGACCACTGGTATAGGTGTGTTGTTTAAGCGAATAACAGGATCGTTGTGGAGGCTAGTCTTCCTGCAGAAATTGACACAATTGATCTTGCTAGGAGATAGTGTATGGCCATTCTTAGCACACCATGCAGCAATTTTATTAACAGATGTTTGTAATTATCTCTCAATTAAATTCATGTTAGACCCTTCACACGATATTTGCAGGTCATCAACATACAAGGTACTATGTACTGAAGGTGAAATCTGATGAAGAATGCAATTGATATGAAAATTAAAAAGGATGGCACTTAAAATATTTCCCTGAAAAACACCTTCTGCAGGTTGGTTAAAAGTATTGGACAAAAACGTACCAATACGAACTTTAAAACCAAGAGAACGTAAAACGTTTTGTATAAATATCGGCAAACTACCCCTAAAGACAAAATTATTCATCCTACGGAGAATTCCATAACGCCACATACGGTCGTAAGCCTTCTCTATGTCGAAGAAAATGGAAACGAGATGATTCCTCCACACAAAAGCTTTGCGGATCTACGTTTCCAGATGAGTAATATTATCAAGAGTGAACCTTCCTTTACGGAAGCCACTCTGATTGATATGAATACATTTCTTTCTTTCTAAGACATATACGAGACGGGCGTTGACCATACGTTCGCGAGTCTTACAGAAGCAACTTGTCAGAGCTATAGGTCGATAATGTGAAGGGTCTGAAGGATCTTTACCATCCTTAAGAACCGGAATCACTATCGCTTCATTCCAAGCTGATGGAAATTTCTTTTCATTCCAGATCCTATTGAACAAAAACAGCAAGTTCAACAGAGAGTCTGAACTTAAGTGACGAAACATTTGATAGCTGATTCCATCAGCTCCTGGGTTAGTATCATTGGCCTGCTGTAATGCTCTTTTCAATTCCAACATCTGAAATTATCAGTTGTAAGGCAAAGCTTGTCCATGGTTGCTACGAATTGGGGTTCGCTCAGCGCGACTCTTAGTCCTTAAAAAGCAAGGGCTGTAAGAGTCGTTGCTTGAGACGCTAGCAAAGGTTTCACCAAGGACGTTAGCGATGTCCTTAGAAGAGAAAACAGCAGCTCCGGATTTTAATATAGGAATCGAGAATTCCTTATAGATTCCATTGGCTGCTTTTACTCTTCTCCACAACTGTTTACTGGATGTTGAAAAAGTTATTGATGGTACATAGCGAGACCAGGATTCCTTCTGGCTTCAACGACGAGCTCTGAGAGCTAATGCTTTAGCTCTCTTAAAGGCGATAATATTCTCCGTTGTGAGGTATCTTCTGAATAGCCCCCATAACTTCCTCTGTTTTTTATGTTTCTTGGCATTCTTTGTTCCACCAAGGTTTGCAACGCCTGTGTGGTATAGAGGAACTCTTAGGTATTGATGCATCAGCTGCATTCTTAATTGTTTCGGTGACTTTGCAAACAGCCAATATCAACATCTTCGATCGAAACCATTTTATCATCTACAACTGCCAATTGTGTAAATAATGTCCAATCTGCACGACTGTACACGTAAGTAGGTAGACGTTGTCCTACACTATTACCTCCAGTCTAGGAGATGACGAGATGAAAATGATCGCTATTATGCAGATAATTTCCTACATTTAAATTTAACAAAGGCAGAAGTGAGGAAGAACTAATGGCTAGATCGAGAGAATGAAATATTCTTGTGAGTATGTGAAAGTAGGTTTTCTCGTCGGTATTTAGCAGACAGAGACTGCTGTCTGAAATACACCGCTCTATCTGCCTACCGCGAGAATTTGTATCATCACTTCCCCACAAAGAATTATGGCCGTTAAAGTCACCTAACAGCAAATATGGTGTTGGAAGCTGATCTATTAATGCATTGAGTTTTTCTTGGCGGATGACATCATGTGGTGGTAAATATAAACAACAGACTGTAAACAAGCATGCTGAATGGATTCACACAGCAACAGCCTGTAGTGTAGTATTCAAATGTTGGGCAGTGCTGGGATAGTTATTGGATGTTAATATATAAACACCTCCAGACACAGCACCCGCATCATCACCACAGTCTTTTCTAAAGCTTTTAAACCCCCGCATGGAAAAGTTATTGCTCGACTTCAGTAATGTTTCCTGAAGTGCAACACATGCGAAGTTGTAGGCTAAAATTATAGACTTGATGTCATTATGATGAGAACGCAAACCATGGCAGTTCCAAGAAACAAAGGAAGTTATTGTTCAACTAGAAAGGCTCCTTTCCCGGAGCTGGAAAGCATGTCATCTGACATCTCCTCGAATGACAAATCTTCGTCAGAGAGATGTAGATATACAGCGTCAGCTTCCAGAGATAAGGCTTTAGGGTGGATATGGAGGCCTAGAAATGCCCTCCTTTGTAGATTCTAGTTTTAAGTCCTTTAAGGCTTTAGATCTAGCCGTTGGAGCTTTTCAATGGAGAATAGTTGTTGATGTTGTTTTTGGCTTTTTCTGAGATGTAAGGGTAATTTAATTATTGGAAGTGAAAGAGCATCCGTTTGAGTAATAACCGTTCTGGAGACTTGGCGGCGACAATTGCATAGCTGACTCCTGCTTGAAGTGTACGAGTTGTAACAGCACGTCTAGCTTCGGGATTTGAGCAATTATTCTTAACTTTAGTAGTTGTAATTTCATTTTCCAGTATCCAGATAGGACATGTTCTAGCGTAGGAGGGGTGGTCACCTTTACAGTTTACACACCTCTCCTTTATAGTACAAGACGAGCTGTTGTGGCCAACTGCTGTGCAGCGGGCGCAATTCAGTTTGCCCCTGCAAGCCGTTTTAGAATGACCAAATATATGGCACTGGAAACAAGGCAAAAGATCTAGAATAAATGGCCTGACGGATAGATGCATATACGCTGCTTTATGCTGCGGTAGGTCTGGTGTCAAATGTCAGTACGAGATGTTTAGTATTGATAATCTACCCATCCCGTCTGATAGTGATGCGTCTTACAGTACAGACCTTTTGATCTTTGAGATTTCCTAAGATCTCGTCCACAGGCGTATTTAGCAAATCCATGGCGGAAACTACACCACAATGAAAAGTTAAAATTAATATGAGGCTGGACGGACACCTCAATGTTAGCAAGCAGTTTCATGTTGCTTATCATAGTTTCTTGTGCCTCTGAAGCAACTTCTACCATTAGATCTCCGGAAGAAGTTTCCGGATGCTCTTTACTTCGCCGATATTGCCAGAAATACTATTCTGTATTAGGAAAGGGTAAACAGTATCGAATATACAATCTTTCCGTTTCGCAATATAAAATTTAGTCTTCATTAATGTCAGAGTGTGCTCCTGTGTGAGCAAAGAGAATATAAATGTTTCCATATTACATATGGAAAATGCGGGACCTGAAAGCACCACCCACCACTAAGTCAAACAAGAGGATACAGACCAGCTGCACCAGTGCTAGCCAGGTCCTAGACGCTCACAGTACATCCCTGAGGTGGCATACACCCTTAACGAGTCACGCAGTAGATGTACCGATCGCTTTATCCATAAAGCAGATTGATGTGCTGATGACAAAACACAACTCCCGTTTACCTGAAGCAGAGGCCAAAGAAATATGTTGGTCTCTGGGGGCCTCAATTACCAGGACCCACCTTTCCAGGAACACGGGTCACCACGCACGGCAAACACGTGGGTGATTTTGTCCTCAAGAGTAGCTAATAGCAACAGAGCGGCGAAAGCTACTCAAGGGGAGCCCTCCACCTCTCTCGAGGCAAAGACAATGAGGTAGAAGAGGCATAAAAAGCATATGTGTACAGGAAAGGAGAAACAAAAGAAGAGGATAGATCACTGGGGTATAGCGGAATTGTGACTTCCGTTTTTACATAAAGAGGTAACCCCACTGAGGGGTATTAAAAAGGAAGTAAATACTACATCCAATAAAAAATGATTCACTAAATTATCTCCGTTATATTGCAAATAAAATATTGCTTGCGGATGCTGCAAGAATTAAGGACGGTAAAAAGTTAGGAATATAGGTACGTCATTGTCGGAAATTAAAAACACAGTAATATATATATATATATATATATACATATATATATATATATATATATATATATATATATACATATATATATATATATATATATATATATATATATATATATACATATATATATATATATATATATATATATATATATATATATATATATATATATATATATATATATATATATATATATATATACATATATATATACATATATTATATATATATATATATACATATATATATATATATATATGTCTATATATATATACACTACTGGCCATTAAAATTGCTACACCAGGAAGAAATGCAGATAATAAAATGATAGTTATTGGACAAATATATTATAATAGAAATAACAAGTGATTAAATATTCAAAAAAATTGGCTGGATAGATCCTGAGAAATCAGTACCCAGAATAACCACCTCTGGCAGTAATAACAGCAGTTATACGCCTGGGCATTGAGTCAAACAGAGATTTGATTGCATGTACAGGTACAGATGCCCATGCAGCTTCAACACGATGCCACAGTTCATCAACCGTAGTGACTGGAGTTTGATGACAAGCCAGTCGCTCGGCAACCATTGACCAGACGTTTTCTGTTGGTGAAAGATCTGGAGAACGTGCAGGCCAAGGCAACAGCTGATCATGTTCAGTATCAAGGAAGGTCCGTACAATGCCGGCAACATGCCGTCGGTCATTATCCTGCTGAAACGTAGGGTTTCGCAGGGCTTGAATAAAGGGTAGAACCACGGGTCGTAACACACCAGAAATGTAACCTGCACTGTTCAAAGCACCGTCAATGCGAACAAGAGGTGACCGAGACGTATATCCAATGGCACCCCATACAATCACGCCAGGTGATAGGCCAGTATGACGATGACGAATGCACGCTGCCAGTGTGCGTTCACCACGATGCCGCCAAACACGGATGCGACCATCATGATGCTGTACACAGAACCTGGATTCAACTGAAAAGATGACGTCTCGCCATTCATGCGCCCAGGTTCGTTGCTGATCACACCATTGAAGGCACTCTTGTCTATGACGCAGCGTCAAGAGAAGCCGCAGCCATGGTCTCCGAGCTGAGAGTCCATGCTGCTATAAACGTCGTCGAACTGTACGTGCAGACACTTGTTGTCTTCCGAACGACCCCGTTTCTTGACTCACGGCTCGTGACGTGGTTGCACGATCCATTATGGCCATGCGGATAATATGCCTGTCTTCTGGGCTGCTAGTGATAGGTGGCCGTTGAGATCCCGCATGGTGTTCCGTATTACCGTCCTGAACTCGTCGATTCCATATTCTGCTAACAGTCATCTCGACCGACGCAATACTGCGATACTGCGAGCAGCAATACTGCGATAAGATAAACCTCAATCCCGGTACGCTACAATTCGACCTTTATCAAAGTCAGAAACGTGCTGGTACGCATTTCTCCTTCTTTGACGAGGCATCACAACAACTTTTCACCAGGCAACAACGTTCAAATGCAATTTGTGTATGAGGAACCGGCTGAACAATTTTCTTATTTAAATACAATGTAGGTGTCGCTACTGGCACCTGCTTTGTCTGAATGCGCTGAAAAGCTAATCATTTGCATATCACAGCACCTTCTTCCTTTCGTATAAATTTCACGTCTGTAGCTTGTCGCCTTCTTGGTGTAGCAGTTTTAATGGCCAGTAGTAATTATATATATATATATATATATATATATATATATATTAAACATAAAATCATAAAAGTGATTTTATATTCAATTAATATATATTCATAGACATAAAATTTTCTAACAGAATCAATGCAAATTTCTTATATTTTTATCCATTATAAACAATATTTTTATAAAGCATTTTATTTCAAATAAAAGTTTATGAACAAAATAGTGAAACATACATTGATATTTTTCCTTTGAAATAAAATAAATTATATGCATTTTTAACTGATATTTTTATAAAGAAAACAACTGTTACTGTAAAATAGCTCAGTTTTTAACTCAATTAATACTCACTCAAGGACTGTATAAAACACACGCTTTATTTCTCCGACTCTCAATTTCAACTGCCGGTTACTTTTGTATGACTCAAGGAGGGCGCTGGGCTCGCAGGCACCATCATTCCGCCCGGCGTTGACATGGTACATTCAACAATTTGAAATATCAAGAAAAATACTAACACACTATATGATATATGAGTACAATGATACACACTATTAATAATAAACTACACTGAATACATAGTGATACACTGATATATTTGATAGAGTTCTCACTCCTTAAGTGGCAAAAAAGAGCATTAATAAAATTTGCATTTGCAAAATTTATAAATGCTCCTTTTAAAAACTCCATTCTTCGTTTTAATTAAAATTACTCTCATCTTCTTGTCCTTTCCTGGGAATGTTTGCATTATTCTGCCCAGTGGCCAGTTACACACCTCTTCATTATCTAATTTTAAAATCACCTTGTGCCAACTTGCACATTCTTTTTGGTGAACCTCCATTTTGTATTGCACTTAAATAATTGTTAGACTAATGCTTTCAAAATGTCTGCACTATCTCAGTTAATTTTTGCCATTGTTTTAATTTATTGTCATGTAAATTTAGGATGTTGGGTTTTGAAATTGCTGTGATAGGTCTGCCTATCAAGAAATGGCCAGGTGTCAAGACATCATAATCATTTAAATCAGATGATAGGGAATGCAATGGGCGGGAATTAAGAATTGCCTCAATATGATCAATTACAGTTAAGAATTCCTCAAAGGTTAGTTTTAAATTGCCTACTACACGTTTAAGATCGTATTTCGGGGATTTGACTACTGCCTCCTAAATTCCACCATGATTTGGCGATCTAGGGGGAATGAAAGTCCACTCAACCTTTTCTTTGGACAACTAATTACTCAAATTTTCATCTGGACTGTTAACTAATTTACTCAATTTCTTTAAATTGGAGTTACTGCCCACAAAATTAATAGCGCTATCAGAAAATATGTGGGCAATTTTCCCTCTTCTGCTAAAAAATCATTAGCTGTTCAAAGTTGTTAATTAGCTGTTCACAGTGGTTAAGCGTCTCTACTTCCTAGATGATAAGTAGTGGTCCATGCCACCACAAAGAATTATTTCTCAGTTGTGCTGGATTGCAGCCACGAGAAACAATGTCTGCTGGATTTCGCTCCGATGATATATGCCTCCATTGTGAGACATCTGTCAGAACTTGTATTTTAAACACTCTGGTAGCGACAAAGGTTTTCAATTCCGTTAGAGACTTCTGAATCCAGGACAAAACAATTTTGCTGTCCGAAAAATATTAATTTTGATCTATCTTAAGTTTTAGGGAAGTACTAACCTTTTTCATCAATTTAGATAGCAATACACCTGCAATACACAGCTCAAGTTGTGGAATCAAAAGTGTTTTGATTGGTGCAACTCTTCCATTGCTGCACACTAGATGTGAAGATACTTCACCACTCACTGATTTGCATCTTAGATAGACTGCTGCACCGTAATAGCCCTCTGATGCATCTGAGAATCCAAAGACTTCAATTTTTACATTTTCTGGTAGCATATATCGATTTATTTTAATACAGTTAATGTCCCACAACCCATCAAAAAACAGTAACCATTTTTGTACGACATCTGATGGCAGTCTTTCATCCCAGTCTATTGGTAACCTCCACAGACGTTGCATAAAAACCTTAGCCTTTGTAAGCACATGTCCTATCAAACCAAGTGGGTCAAAATGCGGGCAATTATGGACAAAATTTCTCTCGTTGCAACCATAGAAGCATCTTTTTTGGGCGTATTGTAGGAAAGTTCATCACTCTTGGCCTTCCATATGTATGCAAACCTAATGTTTTTGTTTGATCAAAGCTTTAGTCATTTGAATCATCAGAAAATTATCTTAACTCTGGACAGTTACTTTGTCGTTTATGTAGTTCCATACCACAAGTTTTAAATATTTGAGTTAATTCTTGCTTTAGACACTTTACACTTTCTAAATTTGACCCCCCACTCAATATGTCATCCATGTACATATCCTTTTGTATTATTTGAGAAGCCAATGGAAATTTCAATTGTTTATCAGTACCTAACTGTTGAAGACATCTCTGAGCCAAATATGGAGCACTAGTGGTTCCATACGTCACTGTGCATAATTGATACGTTTTAATATTTGCTTCCTTACTATCTTTCCATACAATTCTTTGCAAGTCTCTTTGTGCAGGATCAATCCAAGATCATTCGATACATTTTCTGAATATCGGTAGTAAAAGCAAAAAGATTTTTTCTAAACCTCAATATTATAGCAAATAAATCATCTTGAATTACACCACCATTTAGCTGTATGAAATTTAGTGACACACCAGTTGAAGTAATTTGTGAAGCGTTGAACACAACTCTACATTTCGTACTCGTTTTCTGTGGTCTATAAACTGATTGATGAGGTAAATAGTAGACCACTTCAGGTTCTTGCGTCATAGAAACTTCTTGCATATGATTCAAGCACTCATATTAGCTCATAAATTGATGATATAATGCCAGAAATTCTGCATTCCTTTCTAACTTATTCCACAAGGAATTTAATCTTTTGACTGGAATCTCTCTAGACTCTCCCTGTAATTTCGGATCTTTTTTAAACGGCATCTGTACCACAAATTTTCCTGATTTATCCCTTTTATGAGTTTTTATAATATGATTATTAACTTCAGTTCTCTCAGTAGTTTTAAACCTCTGTGTTTCTTCAACTTGTTCTATTTCCCAAAAATTCCGCATAATTGTGCTTAAGTCGGCACCCTCGTTTATAAGCCCACAGTATACATTAGTCTCAGTTACTATTGGTACACTACCACTCACTACAAATCCGAATACTGTGTTTTGTAAAATTAGTTTAGTATTAGTAGGGTAAATTCTCTCAGGTTTTAATAGTCCATAAAAATTCTCTACTCCCAGAATTAAATCAATTGGACCTAGAACATTAAATCCTGAATCCGCTAACTTAATGTTTTTTAATTCCGGAACGCAAATATCAATTTGACTTAAAGGGTCAAATTTGTTACACTGGGAACAACCAAAAATTATAAATTTAATTTGAAATTTCTTACCTCGGGAAGTAAAATATAAATCAATTTCTTTCCCTAATTCAGAGGGTTTAAGCCATGCGTCAGCCTCCAACCCTCAGGTCATATTAATATTATACGTAAATTCTCCATCTAAGGTCTGGCCTATTTTATCTGACACAATTAAATCTTTGATAGTTTCGAAATCTGTTACCTTCCTCAAAGGTGAATAATATTCCCAGCTCGTGGTTAATCGTGATGCAAATTGTACGTATGCTTCATTTGGCTGGCGGTGGGCTTTCCTAAAATGTTCTAAACATGAATGAGGGGTAGGCTCAAATTCTCGAAGTAGTATTGTTTTTACTTTAGAATATTAATTTAACTTGTCACACATCCTTTATGTAAGTTATCACATTAGTCACCCTTTCTCCTAGTAAATTTAACAAAATCTCCATTTTGTATTTATCAGGGACGTTTTTTGAAATAAAGGCCCTTTCTAAAGATGCAAAATAATAACTCTAACCCTCCGGTCTACTAGGAGTTTTAATAGTTAATGTACATACACTTTTTATGAGAGAGTCTAAAGATTCAGTCTGATTATTTTCAACATTTTTGCTATCTGAATTTGACTTAGATTCCGCTTTCACGCGAGCAATTTCTAATTCCATTTTCGTTCTTTCAAGTTTAATTTTTTCTTATTCTAATTCGAAGAGAGAAAATCTGAGGAGCTTCAACATCAAACAAAAAAGTTTTTTTTTTTTTTTTTTTGGATGGCCATGCTGATTTTTTATTTTATTCTTACCCTCACTACCTTTTTGAAAAGAAAAGCTAAATACTTCTATATTTGGACACTGAGGTATGGATATTTTGACTCTAAGGTCGAAAATTTGAGTAAGGCATTTTAATGTCTACCTCATAAATAACTGACCTTAAGAACTTTTTTAAGCAGTGAGTCGTATTCCTATATCGCAAGGGAGGAAACACGGAAAACTCCCAAATACTCATTCCCATCAGAAAACAAACAGAACATAGGCAGAAACACCAAAGTCTATCTTCTGTTGCTCAAAGGGATGGGGTCGAATCTACGATTTTATCTTCCAAAGAGCGCTGCTCTGCTTTTGGTCACCGTGAGCTCTATACATCTAAAAGATGAACTTTGCGTACTCTTTTTGTATACATTGTAAATCAATGAGTCTGGAATACTCGTAAATTTGTAATTAAAAATGTATTATCGTCACAGGAGTCGATTACATCACTCATACTATACGGTTTTAACTTTGAATTTGATCGCATTCTTACCATAGTATTTTATCTTTTACTGACAAATACAAAAGAACGTTTATGGATTCAAAGGTAATGGATACGATATTTAAACCCGAAGAAAACCTTCGTGCTGAGTGGATAAATGAATTTTAAGCTTTCGTGTTCAAATCTTCTTTGGTATAGTTTTGAAAAACCTTTTGTGCATTGTTATCTTTAAAGTAAAGCTGTCATTTTATATTTTTACTTCATCATTTTCTTAAAATTCATAATAATAACAAAATAAGCTGTATTATCGGATTTTATTGACCGAAAATGTATGTAAATTGGATACGTTTGTAAGGATAACGGAAGCATGTGTAATAAAACATTTGATGAATATGTTTAAGAATTTAATAATTATACAAATGCTAATATTTATTAGAATTTTAGAATCCTGTTTTTGTATTTATCGGGTTCATTCGTTTGAAATGAAAAAAACACAAGCCAAATTTTCAGCAGCTTTATCCTGTGATAATCACTCGGACACAACAAGCATATGAGAAGATAATTTTCCCAGCACCTTTTCCAAAATAATCCCTGGAAATAATTTGGGGATAATTGGCCTTCTTCTTTTCCCTTAGCTCCTAGTTGATAATGCTTCCGTTGCCACGGAAATAATGCGGCTTTTGTTTCCTTATCCGCATTTTTATCTGGAAGAATTTTCTTTCATTTTCTCCGCCTCTTCCGCTTTGTTCAATTAAAATATAATCTTTTCTGGTAATTTCTCATCAATTTGTTCTATTTAACGTATGCTCTCTTGCTACGTTTTGGGCTAAAAGAGGAAAAATTATCCGGCAATTTAAGCAAATAGTAATTTTTTCTCTTTCTAGGCTTTTCATAATTCCCTATTAGGGATAAAGTGTTTCCCTTTTGCTGTTGACTTAGTCCTTATCAGTGCAAAATAAAAGAATACTCGGTTGTTTCGAGGGAGAATTTATTACTTGATAGGAAAGGCAAGCATTCTAAAAATTAAGTTTCGGTTTTTGTTACACAGCCTCAAATAGCCTTTTCTCACAACTGTTCCGATAATTGAAGGAGTATTCAATTAATTCTATTTAAGGTTGAAGAGCAGCTTCCTTGTTTTCGTTAAATTTTAAGGATATAATCTTGTTATTGTTGCCTTTCCCTGGTGCATAAAATTGTTCATTTATTCAGTGATTTTATTTGCAGTTTTGTATCGCAATCGATTGAGATACACTTGCTCACAAAAGTAAGTATGCAACTAACAGCTTAAGTGAAAAAGATCTAGTTCTCAAATAAATATAAGAAAATATTATTTTGGAAAGTGTTGTTTATGGCTTCAGATTCAAGTCTTAAAGTAATGAAAAACAAAACAATATATTATTAAAAAAACTTTATGAGTAATTTTGTTAACAACCAGTAGAAATTTAAATGACAAAAGTGCACTCTGAATTTTTTACTTTTAACTAGGCTGAAGGAATTTTTTCGAGTGATTTTTCGTATTTCAGTGATAAGTTAAAAAGTTCTGCTACAAAGCTTGTAAGTTTGAGCTATTAGTACACCAACAATTCCCCAATGCCTCCAAGTAGAAAAAAATATCAAAAAATCTAAAGGATGGAATAATAAAGCTCTATAAGGAAAACAAGTCCCAAAGACAAATAGGTAAAATCATACGCAAAAGTCCTGCAACAGTGCAAAAAATCATTGAGAAGTTCCGATTGAGAGAAATACACTAAACAAGCCAAGAACAGGACGACCGCCCATTTTCGCGGATCAAGAAAGGTGAATTATTGTTGAAAATGTGAAAAAAAAATCCGAGGATTAGCGCACCAAAATTGATAACTGATGTGAGAAACAATTTTGCGAAGTCATGGAATCCTGAAACAATTCGCTGTGTGTTCGCCACAAGGGAATCACAAAAAGAGAATGGATTTTGCAAAAGAAAATGTAAAGCAGGATAGAAATTTTTGGAATTCGGTGATTTTTTCGGATGAAAGTACTACTGGATATCTACTGGTCAGATAAACTGCAAAAAGTTTGGATGAAAGCAAATGCAGCTCTTTGAACTAAAGAACATAAGAGGAACTGTAAAACACGGTGGTGGTTCGATTATGGTTTGGGGTTGCATAGCAGAAACTGGAGTAGGAAATTTAGTTATAATCGATGGAATGAGGAATCAATATAGCTATTTGAATGTTCAAGGAATAATCTAAGCCATAGTGCTTCCAAATTGGGACTCGATGGATCCTTCACTTTCCAACAAGATAATGATCCCAAACATATTGCTCGGATTGTTTGGGATTGGCTGCTATACAACGTGCGAAAACAGCTAAAAAAACCCACTCAGTCACGTGATCTTAATCCCATTAAACACTTGCGGGATTATCTTGATCGCCAATTAAGAAAGTAAGACATCAAAACTAAGAATGATCTAAAAATAGTCCTTTTGGAGGAGTATCAGGAAAGAACATCTTCTGTCACTCAAAACTTAGTGAAATTAGTGCCATATAGATTGAGAGCTGTTATAAAGGTCAAAGAGACTATCCATTAAATTACTGACTTTTTTCAAAAAATGTACAATTTGCAATAATAATGTCTGCTTTTGTTTGCATACTTATTTTTATGGTGTAAATTACATCCTATTTTAAGTTAAGCGCATCTTGCTAATTAAATATTTGTATTTTTTAAATATTTTTCAATTTGTAATTAAGCTCCATTTTGCTGCAATCGAAATAAATTGTTAATTTGAAAACTCTAATATTGTAGGTCTATTTTTTTTTCATAGGACATCAACACAGTGTACATAAAATTGCTGCGAGTGAAATCCTATTCAACCCTTTAAATCTAAGTGGAAAATTTCTTTGTGTAATTATGATACATTAAACATTCAGGAGATTTGTGATAATATTTCTTTCTTCAAATTGAAACCTTATAACTATTAAAAACCTAATAATAAGCAACAGAAAATAGAAATTGGGATTTTAGTTCTTGCATGCAATTCTGTCATAGCAGTCCGGAATGGCAAAGAATTATATGAATGACATAAGTTAGTAGTTAGGCTCTTTTTTAATCCAAAATCCTGACATAATAGAAAATGTTATACAAAATTTTTCCTATATACATTATCAATAACAATTCATTTTGAGAAAAGTATTGAAAAAAAAAGCAGTGATTAAGTTTGTGTATCAAATTAATTATTAAGGAAATTTTTGAATGTAACTATATATTCAAAGATGTTAACAGAATTAAAAAGTTGTAGAGATTATAAATATTCAAAGATAATTATAATCCTTTTTAAATTATTTAAATGTTATTTGAAAATTCAATATATCACCAAGATAATCCATGTCTTATTGATATCTTGAAATAGAACAATGGAAAAGCTGCGATGTAAAATAAAATATTTTATAATTTGAAAATAAAATTTAATAGTTTTTCTCAAATTATTTGAAAAAATTAAATTAATAATACATTTTTATCCTTAATTAAAAAGCACACAAAAGGAATTAATTGTGTATATATCCGTATATAAAACTTTAATTATCTAAAACAATTATCAAATTAGTTGCTTTAAATTGAATGAAAGTATCATTTTTAGTATCATCTCAATAGAAAAAAAGTATAACTAATCTGTTATACAAGGGAATTTTAAGTCTTGAAGAATGGGCCATTTCATAGCAGATACAAAAAATATATTTTCTTTTTGTTAGTAAGATGTTTTTGGTGTTGGACCTAGTCAGGACCAAAACCTAGTCAGATGATCATCCTAATACGTCTTCAGTTAGACTTCAAGTTAGACGTTTGATTTCCTGTTACAACTACATGTCTGATAATCACTCTAATAGCCCTAAGATAGACTTGAAGGTCTAATCAGCTCACATTCTTAGTTCTGATAGTGGTTTTCTTTTAGAGCTACCTAGTCTAATGGTCATCCTAATTAGTTCTAAGACAGACATGAAAGTCTTATTCAGAAGCTTATTCCAGGCTTTAAAGTTTTATTTCTGTTATAATTACCTATCTGATAATCCTCTTAAATAGTCCTAGGATAGGCCTTATTGCCCAATCAGAAATTTATTCCTGGTTCTGACATTGGTTTTTTTTACAACTACCTAGTTAGATGATTATCCTTAGAATCCTGAGGCTCCAATCAGAAGCTCATTCCTGGTGACGTTGAATTCGTATTACAACCACTTAGTCCGAAGATTATCTAAACTAATTATAAGGCAGACCATAAAATTCAATGAAAATTCCAGATCCATCAGAATGACGTTAACGTCCTTCTATGCCTGATGTTGAAACGAAATTTGTCATCTTCGAATTTCCAATTGTCACAGATCCAATAAACTTTTCACCTCTATTTACTGTTGTTCTTCCAATTTCTTACATTATAGTTAAATAAATTCTGAGTGTTAATTAATAATTTAATAAAATTAAATATTTTTAAAAGAGCCCTATAATGTGTTCATAAATTAAATGATATTTTTCAAGATTGCTTTTACAAAATCATTAATTTTTTAAGATTGAAATCTATTCATCACTAGGTGACGTGTAATCATTTAAAACGTGATTTGTCAAACTTTTTCTCTCATAGATATTTCGAAGTGCTGTATTGTTTTTATGGTGCTAACATGTGTCTCATATTTAAGAGTTTGCTAAATTAAAATTGAACAAAGTCTTAAAATAAGGATTTTACATTTTTTAGCTTATTTAATTTTATCATAGCATATGATATGAGATTATCATAATTAAAGATTTTTAAAAATTAGAGGTTTAATTGAGAAAAAAATTACAATAATAAATCTCTTTAGGAAGCGAAAGCTATCAATTTATGGATTCTTTATTATTCATACTACTCGTGTTAATATTTCAAGAAAAATGTCGAGTGTTCGGAATGCAGTTTTTAAAGGCAAGTATATTTGATATTAGAGCAAAACAAAAACAAATCCACAATATTTGATTTCACATAAGATAATAAATATAATAGCAATGTAGAGTCCTATGTAATATAATGTATGCAATACAACACAATGCAATACAACAACATAGCAGTTAAACGTGTGACATGTAATGTCACTCCAAGTAAATGGACCCAACATATCGCCACGCATGAATATAAATACGGACAATATTTATGTTCCCCTTTTTAAATTACGTTCATTTTAATGCATTATTTGACTTCATTCATTTATTTTTAGTGATTAAAGCCATTGAGAAATACTTCAAAATAGAGAGCATCAAATGAGTGAGTCCGCACCAATGATGTCATCCACACACATTTACAGTGAACAGAATACAACATCAATGAAGACGCATTCAGATGAACTGACAGCTGAATAGTTACCATTTTGGCATTGCAATCTCCTCTAAATTAAAGTCTCATGAACCCTCAAGGAGAAAACCTTAACTTTGGGCAACAAAACCAACCATACTCATTGTATGGATTAGGTTTCGAACACTTTTCCTTTCAGATACATGAACATCTATAAAATCATCCAAATCAATGAAGTAGGACTTTATTCGTTACGAATATGAAACGCAATGTCGACTGAAAAATTCCAATTTTAAAATAAAAAATGTACATAAAAAGAAATGGATCTTCTTCGGCGAAATATTGTATTAGGGGTTTTCTTATAAAGTGCTTCATACTTTATCAGTATTCTCTGTCGTTTGTGGAGGCTCGATAACATCAGCCTTCCGAAAGTGTTTACTCTCCTTATCAGAGCCTTAAGAACCGACATTATCAAAGTAAATATGAATCATTAAAGATAATAACGTTCTTCCTTCTTGAATATCTAGTGATTTTTTTCCAACGTTTGAACACATGAGTGAGATAAATTAAGAAATCAGAATTTTAAGAGAAACTGTTTTTCTTTACTTTCACATCTTAATTTATTCATTTTCCAAAACTTTATTGAATTTGTTCATTTCTAACTTTTTTCTTCTCCTTTTCTAAGTGAGGAAGTCGAAATCAAATCGTTAGAGCCACATTTATGCCTTAATCTCCCCTGAATTCCGCAGTAAAAATGGCAGGGGTTCAGTTTTACTCGCACAAGGGTTACCTTATCCACAAATCTTACTATTTGAAAAGCATGACCCAAGCAGAAGTCAAACTTGTGGACTATTGAGTTGGCGTCTAGTATATAAAAAATTCATTTGTATTTCTTCATAAGACAGTTTTGTCTTCTCGATAACTCTTTAATGATCTTGTAGGAAAGTTAGCTCAATTATAATTTGTTAGCACAAACAACTAAAGCCATTCATACGCTAGATGGGAATCGAACTCGTGAATAAGAGAGAAGCAAGAAACTGAATCATATTATGAATGAAATGTGGAAAGTAAATTTGTATCAAAGGAACAACAATTCCGACAGAATCTATTGCGTGGAAATGCTTACGTGTGCATGTAAGTTTCAAAGCATTACACGTGACACAAGACTATACTCAGCCAAAATACCAAAGACAAGCATTATTCATTGCAGTCAGTGTTTGAGCGTCATTGATTTGGCATTTGGAGATTCCAGTGCAAAGCAAGTCCAAAGTAAAGCAAGGATCCTCCCTAAGCCAATGAGCCGCTTCATTTGAGTTTATGCAAATGAGTCCTGGTATAATGTTTTTCACTTTAGTCAGTGAGCATTTCGACACAGATGTTGACCTTATCCCTGGTCCATTGTTCGAAATTCCTGTACACTCTTGGTAGACCATTTCTTGATAACCAAGTGATAGCATCACGCATTCAACGGTATTTAAACATAAAAGTGTTTTACATTCTATACACAGACAAACTCATTCGCAAATAATTATGTATTTCAACTGGCAGAAACAGACTATTGTAATTAAGGCTGAAAAATATTTATAAAAAAGCAAGGTATATCGCCACATGTGTTACGATATTACTACTGATTGCCAATCATCATATTGATGATTATTGATCATGTTTTTTTTCTATTTCCAATGCTCGTCTGCCACTGTGAATAATCACTTCAACGTGACAAAGGGCAGAAGGGATGTTAATGAGGCACCTATAGTGGGTGAGACATGGGTGCTCCAAATTTGGTAGGTTTTCGTAACCTAGAAGCAAGGACCAAGCTGAAGAACCCGGACATGGCCTGCCCCACCGTCAGAGGTATTATTTCACAGGGAAGACAATACAATCACGACAAATTTTAAGCTCCCCCCCCCACCATCTTCAAATACGACAGAGCTTCAGTTGTGGCAAGATGTGAACTCACTGCCTGCCGATTACAAAAAAAAAACGCCGGCAACCAGGCTACCTCTTTATTGACAGCATTTTATATAATAAACGAGTCTGTTTTTCTACATATTTAACTTTTTGTTACCATAATAGCTTCTTTTTGCACTATTATGGATATCAGTACCTTAAATACATAAGTTAAAATAAAATACATTATCTTTTAATTGTATTCGTATGAAATGACACCTTTAAATATGATCATAAAAGCATACATTACAATTTCATTTATTTTACGGAAAGATTCTGCTTCAGTTTCTAATTAAAATATCTTGGTAATAGACAAATGCAAAAAATTATACACTTGTTTAAATTAGAAACAAATTTGAGTTATACAAGCACGTGTATATAACTTTGGGAGAAAAATTATGATTGAGAAATATATTTAGCGATATTTTCCATTTACTTAGTTTTTTGTACAAAACGCTGTAAACGCAAGTCGAATGAAATTGGAACATTCTAAAATCCTATTTACTTACGAAATAGTTACATTTGGAAATTAGGATTCCTTTCATCCACGTTTCAATCTATTTTGAATCTGAATGGTAATGGAAAAATAGAAAATACATTCGTTAGGTGAGCTGGTTTTGCTTGTCTGTACCTCAAAGATCAGTTTTTACACCCAAGAGCTAATAACAGGAGGACATACTGCTTAATGTTAATTCCGAACTAATACAAGCACTTCTGCCAAAGTTGGAATTCGAACCCATGAACAATTAAACCAGACCTCTAAAGTGGAAGAAACAGTGTAAAATTCGAAAAAATATAAATAGTTCGTTATTCTTTTAATTTGCTTTGCAAAAATGTAGGAAAAAGAGGCCAAATAATGCGCAAATTTTTCTCTATCCTCAGTTGTTACGTGTATATGATAATTTTAAAGAGAAAGAAAAACAGCAAACATCTATCCTTAAAATGCGTTCAGTACCAAAATTTTATGCAAATAAATTTACAGGAGGTTTAAACTAGTAACAGCTGTAATTTCCATTAATTACGAATGCTGCAATTATATATACAGAATTTAAAATTGACCAGAAATCAATCTGCTCACACAAGCTTCAGTCTGCACTGCGCGACAGCAATCCTCAGTTCAATACCGGAAGAAAGAAAAAAACTGTGAACCCCCCAGAATAAAATTTCTTGTACGTGGATGAATGTAGCGCTCTAAAAATTAAAAAGAAAAATCTTTCTTTGCAACCTTAAAAATGATTAATTAAAAATTACACTAAAAAAAAATAAGTAATATGCGTAACATTAAATATATAATGACTGTATAATAGAAATATGTCACAAAACTATGAACAAAGTAGACAGAGCAATCCTAACTTAAATATATGGACATATATATTACCGTTCGGCTGTGCAATTTCTCCGAAAAGAATTGCATCCATGAAGGGAAAATAAGGAAGGAGGGTTAGTTCGTGAAGTAAACATAACTTTTATTAAAAAAAAAATAAAATAAAAAACATTAAGATGATAATTTTAATGAATTTATGCACAAATTAAACTAAGCAGAGCAGGCTTAATTTTAATAAACATGCTGTACACAGATGAATATGAACTGAAATGGAACTAATCTATATGTAATTAGAAACGATGTAGAGGAGAGCTATATCCAGCGCCGGTGTTTTCTCCTAACTCTTCCACTAATAAGAAGTCGGATGGAACATAACGTAATAGCGCGCTAAGCTTTGGCCAAACGGGACCTCGCCATTTGAACGAAAAGGAGATTGGAAACAAAAAGACGAACACGTTGATAGAAGACGATTATTAAAGATGTCTAATTATTATTTTCTCAATTTTGTTCATTTCATATTTAACTTTAATCTGTAAATAATTTTTCTATTTGTCATTATTAATTAAATTCAGTAAGCTAAATATTAAATTTTTCTGTTTTGATTTCTATTTAATCTCTATACTCCCTCATTTTATATATATATATATATATGTATATATATATATATATATATATATATATATATATATATATATATATATATATATATATATATATACTGGTGTGCAAAACTTAGCAACAATGTAATCTTTAAGCAGATAGCCGTGAAATTGCATAAAAGGAGTTCTTGCGATCAGTGCAATGAACACGTAATTCAGTAGAAATGTCATGCATATGTAAATATCAGTGGCAAAACATTAGAGGTGACGTGGGTGTATACAAAAGTCGTGCACTCGGCGCACGTAATTAAAGCCTACAATAAAAGTAAAGACGGAGGAGCAATTAAAGACTTCCGTTTCAAGTCAAGTGAGTGTGTCCGTGAAATATGACTAAAAGAAATCACCTGAATGACTTCACACGTGGAAGAGTGATTGGAAAACTGGAGAACGGGTGTAGCTGAAGGGTTCGAAATCAACAAAAGTGTCATTTCGCAGACTTGAAAAGCCTTCAAAAACCACAGGTACAGCTGTTCAAAAGGCCCCCCATAGAAAACAACTGCAGGGATGACCGCTATATTACCCTGTAGGCGAAAACAACCCGAAACCAGTCAGCAAGAGCCATTGTTCAGCAACTGTATACAGCAACTGGGCGACAAGTGTCCCGGTTTACAAAGTTGGCCTATTTGCCCACCGTTCCGAACGCTGCATTTCGTTGACAGCTTGCCATCGGCGGCACCGTTTAGAGTGGTGCAAAAAGCATAAAAACTAGACATCTGATCAATGGAGTCGCGTCCTCTTCACAGATGAGAGTCGTTCCAGTGCCACAAGCAGTTCTCAACGCTAGTTGATTTGGAGAGATGTTGGGGCACGGTTTCATGCCAGTCACATAATAGAAAGAGACAGTAATTGTAGTCCTGGAGCTCTCGTCCGGGGAAGCATTATGCGGAATGTGCAGACTGAGCTCCACGTTTTCGATAGAGGTTCTGTAAGCGGAGATCGCTATTGTCAGAAGGTAATCTTTTCCTATGTGCGTCTGTTCCGAGGTGCCATTGGAGCAGATTTCATTTTTAAGGATAACGATGCACTGCCACATTGGACTCATGCTGCTCAGCATCTACTGGAAAGTGAAGACATCATTTGCATGGATTGACCAGCGTACTCCCCTAATTTAAATCCCATAGAACATGTGTGGGATGTTTTGGGGAGAGGCATTGTGGCACGACTGCATCTTCCGGGGAATACGCAGCAACTGAAACAGATGCTGATTGAGGAATGTGCATTCTTACCGCAAGAATTGTTGTACAATCTGGTGCTGAGTATGGGGAGACGGGTGCGAAGCAAACATTGCAGTAAGGGGGAGACATATCCCATACTAAGGAACATCTGTTTGTTATTGTTCCTCTAGGACAGATGATCTTGTGCAGGGATACTGTGAATTCAATAAAGCCTTTTTTTGTTTGATTCCATACTATATGCATTGTATTCATTTTTGTGCAACTATGCTTTCGTCTCCCTTTAAGTACAAAATGATGTGTCCCATGTCTGAATTTTATTTCCCTCTGATGATTTCTCACGGAGTTATGGCAGATAAACAGTCTGTTGCTTAAGTTTTGCAAACCAGTGTATATATATATATATATGTATATATATATATATATATATATATATATATATATATATATATATATATATAAATGTAAAACAGAAACACAAAAACAGAAACTCGTATGTAAAACAGAAACACAGCAGCTAATTTCCATTATTCAACAGTGAAAAACGATTGAATCTAGAGTTATTCGTTCCGAAGACCATAATCCTTCCATTAAACTACAGGGGAATCTTTATATTAAGCAGAAATATGAACATTAAATATTTTACTTAAGGAAAGACCCTATGCTTACCACGGACCATGGGTTGACATAGATTTTTTTCCAAAACAATTCAATGTTTGAAAGAATGTTTTGCGAAAAGGCCCATTCTATAGGTGAACTTCATTACGTAACACTGGATCACTTCTGTTTATCGTTTTTTATCTTATCAATTTTATCTGAATTTCTTTAAATTTCAAAGAATAAACAAATTTCTGAAACCTGTTTTTCCACTTTTTAATCAGTTTCAAAATCAGCGATCATCATTTATTGACAAGTGTTTTTCTTATATAAAAAAACTATTAAGTCGTCAACAACTGCTTAATATTGTTTGTTGACAATGCAGTGTTATCAATTCCCTTAATGAATCGTTTGCGCAACAAGGCTGAAAATAAATATCTTGGGAAAAAATCCCCGTGGATCAAATCTGCTTGCGGACAAAGCAATGAAATAGTTTTAAGCCAAAACATGAGTTGAAGGCATTTATGTTCACAAAAAAGAAATAATAAATTTGATTACCTAACTTTTCAAAGAATATGCATAAGACCGAAATTTTTGATGAAGTATCTTTTATTAAAAATCCCTTTTTTACTTATTTATTATTTGCTATTTTACTATTATATTTTGTAGAATTACTTTCTGTTCACCTTTGGATGATATTATAACGTCTTTTGATAATATTGACATTTCAGAACATTTTTATGTTTGAATAAAATTTTGGATAATTTAATCGATAACACAATACGATTTAAAGCAGTTGCAACGGTTTTTAATAATATCACTCGCGTAAAAAAGTAGGCTGCTCAAAATATTCAAGAGAGAAAAATTTGAATACTTGGAACAGTACTATAAGTACCTAATGGACTAAGATTGGATATTCTTAGGCATTTTAACATCCATTGTATAATTGATTTATCATAACTAGCGGTATGCGGTAAATAGTGGTTTATCATTTACAGAGGCTTTATCATAAATAGCCGTATGAATTCACGTATCGCAAGGGATGAAACACGGAAAACTCGCAAGCTTTCTATCTTCGACAGACATGCATGCCAAAGACAAAAAATACAACAACATCCATCTTCTATCATTCAATAATAACTGAATAGCCCGGGGTACTGGATAATATTTACATTTATTGCATCACGTATATATTACATATATATTTTATAATTATTTTTTCCTGAAGTTTATGATCATGAAGGTTTCGTAAATATCCTCCACTTTTTGACTTTGAAAAAGATTTTTCACATATAGAGTCATATTCACGTGTCGTAAGAATTAAAATCCGGTTATTAAATTTTAATTAATTAATATATTTACCGGAAATATTATTATCAGAAATATTATACTGTGAAGTATAAAGTAGAGAATATATAAAGTAGATAGTTACTATATATAAAGTAGAGATCCAGTTGCATGTGTCTTTCCTATATTCTTAATTGTTAAAAGTAGCTGAAAACTTAGAATGAAACAAAATAATCACAGGTTCATACAGTATTTCTTAAATCGAACAGAATTCCGTAATGACATGTTACATTATCTAAATATTTTAAACTACGGCCTGAATACAACTATAGAAGCAGATTCAATTATCATTAATCACAGATAAATGATGTGATTGTTAGATAATGAAATGGTGCGATGTTAATTACCGGGTAAATAAATTTTTTCTCGAGCACCCATTCTGGGAGATGTTCAACCGGATCCATAATTATTTAACGATTGCTGGGATCAAACCTAGGACTTTCCACATGAAAGAATGCATTTCCGTCAATAATTCACGATGAATTTATATAAATATGGCTGAGAAAAATACACAACTCAATCTAAAAAGACATAAGAAATTCCAAACAAGGGATCAAAATCTCGTATTTGGCTCAAATTCCCAAAAGCAAAGAGTTTTCAGTGCTCTGTAAGGACCTGTTAGTTGAGTGATCAGTGCTCTTGCACGAAATAAAACACAACATGAGTTTCAGTACCCACTTTTGGCATAAATGTCTACAGTCTCTTACTTTAAATAATATTTCAAGAAGAGTTTGAATCAATAAGAGCATCAGAGCATTATCCCTCACAGTTTGTCTCAAGCAGCTGAATGGAAGTTGCTGCCGAAAGATAGTTGAGCCTGCGTGATTTACAGGAGCAGAAATTCACCCTCATACGCACTTGAGGACCGTGGCGATTTTTAAAGTGCCCGGTGAGCACAATGGATCTTCGGTTAGTTGGGAACTCACTACCTTTTCATCCTCAGAACGACGCGGTTAGGAAAAGCGCCTGTCAAATTACTCAATTAGTGCTAAAAAAAACTCATCGAGAGAAATATCGAGATTTAAAAATTGTAATACACTACTGGCCATTAAAATTGCTACAACAGGAAGAAAATCAGATAACAAAATGATGTTTATTGGACAAATATATTATACTAGAAATAACAAGTGATTAAATTTTCAAAAAATCTGGCTGGATAGATCCTGAGAAATCAGTACCCAGAACAACCACCTCTGTGGCAATAATAACAGCAGTTATACGCCTGATCATTGAGTCAAACAGAGATTGGATTGCATGTACAGGTACAGATGCCCATGCGGCTTCAACACGATGCCACAGTTCATCAACCGTAGTGACTGGCGTTTGGTGACGAGCAAGTTGCTCGGCAACCATTGACCAGACGTTTTCTATTGGTGAAAGATCTGGAGAACGTGCTGGCCAGGGCAACAGCCAAACATGTTCCGTATCAAGGAATGTCCGTACAATACCGGCAACATGCGGTCGGGCATTATCCTGCTGAAACGTAAGGTTTCGCAGGGCTCGAATAAAGGGTAGAGCCACGGGCCGTAACACACCAGAAATGTAACGTGCACTGTTCAAAGCACCATCAATGCTAACAAGAGGTGACCGAGACGTGTATCCAATGGCACCCAATACCATCACGCCAGGTGATGGGCCAGTACGACGATGACGAATGCACGCTGCCAGTGTGCGTTCACCACGATGCCGCCAAACACGGATGCGACCATCATGATGCTGTACACAGAACTTGGATTCATCTGAAAAGATGACATCTCGCCATTCGTGCGCCAAGTTCGTCGTTTATCACACCATTGAAAGTGCTCTTGTCTATGACGCAGCGTCAAGGGAAGCCGCAGCCATGGTCTCCGAGGTGAGAGTCCATGCTGCTGCAAACGTCGTCGAACTGTTCGTGCAGACACTTGTTGTCTTCCAAATGACCCCGTTTCTTGACTCACGGCTCGTGACGTGGTTGCACGATCCCTTACGGCCATGCGGATAATATGCCTGTCTTCTCGACTGCTAGTGATAGTTGGCCGTTAAGATCCCACATGGCGTTCCGTATTACAGTCCTGAACTCATCGATTCCATATTCTGCTAACAGTCATTGGATCTCGACCGACGCGAGCAGCAATACTGCGATAAGATAAACCGCAATCCCGGTACGCTACAATCCGACCTTTATCAAAGTCAGAAACGTGCTGGTACGCATTTCTCCTTCTTACACGAGGCATCACAACAACTTTTCACCAGGCAACAACGTTCAAATGCAATTTGTGTATGAGGAACCGGCTGAACAATTTCCTCATTTAAACACAATGTAGGTGTCGCTACTGGCACTTGCTTTGTCTGAATGCGCTGAAAAGCTAATCATTTGCCTATCACAGCACCTTCTTCCTTTCGTATAAATTTCACGTCTGTAGCATGTCGCCTTCTTGGTGTAGCAATTTTAATGGCCAGTAGTGTATATACTCGTTGACATCATCATAATAGAATTAAAAGTTTTGAACTCTATGGGTTAAACAACTACGCATTAAAAAAGAATGACACAATTTCAGGTTACCGTAATCCAGTTGTAAGAAGTCCGGATGTTGAGTGTAAAAGAGATCAGGTCTAATTATTCATTAATGTATAAAAGATAATTATATAAGTAAAATAAAAATCTTCTTTTCAGAATTTTACCTTCATCTTTGTTATCTTTTCAACTATGTTAGAATTTTAACTTTGAATATAAACTACATTAAATGTATCTATAATTTAAAAATTAAAATTTCAAGTAAGGAAATCTTGAATCAATAATTTTTCGAATCATGTAAAAGATTCGAAATTCAAAATGTAACACTATAGTCATCAGTTTAAAATTTCATTTAAACGTACAAGCATCTTTTTTTTTAGAAAATATTAACAAAATATTTAACTTAAAATTTTGTTTAGTATGAATATAACTACCTCTTTTAAATAATTAAGGAAATCTAGAAACGTTTTAAGGGATAGTTTTATAGCTTAATTCACAATGGAAATAATCAAATAATTATATGGGTTCATTAGATTCAATTTTGCATTGAGCATTGAAGTGCTTGCTGTTATTCAGTTGAAATATTATTGCATATTACTCAAAACTACTCGAGCCCAAATCTTAAAGTGTACCAATTGTTTCAGTGGCATTAATTGAAGACAGCTTTTTTCGTTCAAAGTAATTACACCTGTCAACGCGCACGAAAGAATAAAATTCAATTAAGATAATAATCTTCAACAAGTATATATAAAAATGATTTTTAAACTTTATAAGCACCTTATTTTAATAAGTAGACGTATAGATTTACAAGCTATTTTAATGGTAGCTAAAAGTTAATGTTGTTTTCTGGTCTTTTATTCAATAGTTAATGGATTCGACATCTATGTCTGACGCAAATTGTTGCAGTGACTTAAATTTAAATGCAAATTTAATTCAGTTTAGTTCAATTTAGCCAATTTTAGATCCATCGCGCAAATAAATCTTATAGAATTGCAACAAAATTTGCATTTCTTATTCTAAATTCACGCATTGTGTCGTGAAATTATAAATTAGTTAAGAGTTTCTAGAATCAGTATTTATCACTTAGAGAGTAATTTAAAACTTCATTATGAAATTGAAAATTATACAGATTTTTTTTAAAAATATCACAAATGCATTGTTTTTCGAAAGGTCTTTTTATAGAAATATATGTCGCAAAGATGAAATGTCTGAAATACTCAGCCTTCATACATATCTGTCGGTGAAGTTTATTGGGAGTTTCTCACTGCCTTGCAAGAGGAGGATAACAATAGTCAAGGAAAAGACCTCCACAGATTTACAAAACATTATAAGAATAAATTGCTTTCTTCTACAAGAACACTGAACTAGCTCTTGAATGATTAGCGTTCTGAGATCCAATTCCCACTTGTACTTGGATGTTTGAAATGGTTCGGAATCAACTGCAAAACACATTCTAATTGGCCTTCATGTGCAAAAAATGACCGTTTATAATTGACAAACAAACCAATCAACTATGAACATACCCTATAAAATGCCATAATACTAATCTGATAGATATACATTGGTAAAACACATAACAAAAATATTTACAAATTCTAGACGCTTTTCTCCAGTCAAACAACAACATATTATATATTATATACTCAATAGAATCTAGTATTTTTAAGTAACAGACTCAAAATCTGTTACTTAAAAATACTAGATTCTATTGAGTATATAATAGTTAGATCCACGATTCGAATCCAAGCAAATTTAAAATTTCGACTTTGGTCCCTCTCGTTTTCAGTCCTTCTGTAACTCAGAGTTTCGGGAAGTGATTACAGCTTTAAAGGAGATGTTGGCAGCCAATTTGAGGCATCCCGTGTAAGCGCTGATAAATGCGAACTGGAACGTTGGAAGGGGCTGTTATCTCTTATATTTGTTGAATTCCCTTTAACGAGAAGCCGCAAAGAGATGAAAACGCGCCGTTTTGTTTTGTCTCCTCTTCTACCTTTGCACCGCAGATAACACAAGGATAAGAACTTTTCTGATAGGTGCGTCGGTGTTACGCAGGTTAGAATGGTATCTAGAACCATAAATCACTTACACGAAGACAACTAGGGTAAGATATATTTTTGTGTACTTTTATTACATTCTTGTGAGTTTTAAATGGTTTTTTAATGAAAAAACATCGGGACATGAAAAATGTTTGCTATCGCTGTCAGAGTCTTGTAAATAAGATTAGTTGGGCCATTACTGATTTTAGTTTTCATTTGCTAAAAAAATATGCTTCAAGGAAATAATAGGTCTTATTTCCACCATTTTTCTTCTAATATCAGTTTGAATATTTGTTTGGTTATTATGATATTTGATGCATCACCACTGCATATTTTGAAACGAAATGACTAGTTGAATCACAATACTATAGAACTAGAAATTTTGTACAGTAAAAAAATTAAATTGTCCAGGTCTGCCTTTCGGCACTATTAATTAAAGTTCAAACTATGTTTTCAGCAATCTATCCAATTTCAAACATGCTTCTATGTCCTCCACTCAAAAATATTCAGTTAAAACCTGCTAATACCTCTACATATTCCGTATCATTTAGAATAATCTTTTATTAAAAAAATGATTATAATTTAAATTAATTGGCAAGAGAACGAACAATTTTGCTATTAAAAAACAACAATTTGTGTGTGAAAAAGCAACTAATTATTTTAAGGAATTATATACTGAGTGCATACCCTTAATTAAATTACTGAAAATTTATATTCAATTATTGCACAATATTTATTTTACATTAGATATTTTTTTTCTCGGAAGATAATATGTAGATATAAACATGAAAACTTGTGTCAATAAAGTCTTCCTTAATATACATCAGAAAATTTTTAGATGCCCATTTATGAAACATGGTTAATTATGTTCTTCTATTGATAATTTATGCCTTAGCTTCGATAATTTTAATAGCATTTTTTTGTAATTTGAACTAGTCTCTTTAATTAAATAGATAAATTACATACTTGACAGCAATGACATATAATACATAATACTACACTGGCACTTGACAGCAAATCTCCTTTTTATGTTTTTCATTGTATTGTTTAAAATATTTTTAATTATTGGATTCTTTTATTTCACATGATGAAGTTTTTAAAAATTATTTCAGAACTTATTTTGTAAAAATTCCTAATTTGTTGTATTTATCTAATAATTTTGATGCAAAAAATTGTGAGATTCGCATGATTTAATTTAAGAGTCAAATTAATTTTAAACTTTATAAAATTTTAACTGCATTCTTCAAAACGTTTTATTGTTATATTCCCTTTTAGGTTTGTAATTATTATTTAAAGAAAAAATCTGTTTATTTCTGAGATAATTAATGATCAATGCATCAATTTTATAGCATTCAAATATTTTTTAAAAATGTATTTAAGTAAACCATGTTATTCTGATGCTACCATAAAAATAATGTTTTCAAATTATTTGGCTACGTATACAAGTTTTCAACAATCTTTTATGCACATTTCAATAGTTAATTATTTAAAAATAAAATGTGATAATACGCTGTCTCTTCTGCTTCATAAATATTAATTTATGTCTAATGATGCGCATGTAATAAAAGATTTGGATTTTGTAAGGCATTTTATTTGACTAATACTTTGGAGAAGTTTTTTCTATCCATGCATAATTATGAACCAGCTATTGGTATTGCTGATACTATAGAAATAATTTTACATGACTTTACATATACTTAGTAGATGCGTAAGTAGTTACAAGTTAAATCATATGCATATTTAAATGCAATAAAAAAAAAGTTAATTAAAGATCACAAAAAAAACAATACTGAAATATAAAATAAATGCCAAAATTATAATAAAAATATTTCCAATGAGATATTAAAGAATATTTTTAATCCCTTCATCTTAATGAGTAGTCATATAACTGATGTTTATTGTAATTTTTTTTTTCATTATTCAAAGTATATTGCTTTCTGAAAGACGTTTTCAGTTTATTGCATTTGATGCTTCCTGAATCCAGTTGTTGGAGAAGCATTAAATGCAACAACGGTTAAATTCCCTCGTAGTCAGGAAAGAACTAGAAAATTTTTAAAAATATAAAATTACATTATTGCATATAAGCCGGATAAGAATTCAAGAAGCAAGAGTTAAACCTATCGCCTACCTTTTCAAGCGCCAACCTAGATCATAGCAGAAATCTTCCATTATGCTGACCACAAGGCCACAATATTTTAAAGTGTTGTTGAATCTTCTCAATAATATTAAACCGATATGTTTTCGACTTTTGAACCCTGGAGGACTTAACTCTTCCAGGATGCTGATGAACACAGTTGCGTAGAGAGGTTTGAAATAGTTTAAATAACTAGATCTATGGTAATTTATAATTTATTGCTGCTCAGTATGTACCGATCTTGTTATAGTAAATGTTGTATGACTGTTGTAGTTTTGAAGGCGAAAGAGTTGCGCTGATATCCAACCAATAAGTCTTCTAAGAGAGGAAGCGCTTGTAGATGCTTAAATACTCATCTGCAGGAGAAATTGATGATTATTAACACCGATATATACGAACCAGCTATTACTTATTTTTAACGACAAGTACGAAACAGCAAACAAATATTGGAGGATAAAAAAATAATTATAAATGCTTATTAACAAACAAACAATACTTGAAGCTCATCAATGCATGGTGACAGTTTCGTAAGAGTATGGATTATTATAAAACAGAATTTCACAGAACTATTTCTGATATTTTAAATTATATATATTAACAAACTGGCCAAATAATGGAACGATTAAAGGAGTTGTATCTGCCTGGGTACTCCACTGCAAAATAGAGATACTTTCATTAGAGCATTGGTAGATCAACTTGAACAAAGTTGGTGAGTGTGTGTGTCTATATATATATATATATATATATATATATATAACTACTAACTAATATATATCTACTAACTAATGTTGGACCGAATAATGTAGCAGTGTAACTTTTTGTATAGACAGTTGGCCAAAGTACATAGTAAAGAAGTTTATAGAACAATTACTTTTAAAGCATGGGAAAAGTCAACAGTGAAGCATTGGTGACAATAGTTGCTTTAATATTTGTCAATGCATGATTAAAACTCTGATGACATAGTGATGATTAATATTGATATTATTAACAGAAAATTCACAATCCACGGATGAGGAAAATATTTCTACTGCCAAGTACTGGAAAGCATAGAGTGACTACAATTTCTTAATAGATCACCAAAGCCATGGCATTAGTTAAATTGGGTTAGTAATAATTAATATGAAGAAAAGAGCTCTTCGTATAACAATGCTTCTGACGCAAAGAAAGTAATACACATCAATTGTCAATGTTAGGCGGAATAATGTGTGTAATTGTTTTCAATACCATTAGTGACGATATAATTGGGTAATAGTAACTGGTGAATATTAAATCTGGAAGAACAGTTGTTGATGCCTATTTAGAAGGATATATTAACTGCAATATGTTTGATTGCAAAAAAATATCCTGCATCTGCTTAGAAACGCTTAATTGGTAAGACGACAGTTGATATAGAATATTCATTATTAATGTAAATGAAGTTCGTACATCATCTGCATATAAATGGAAATACATAAAGAGACCAATGTTGAAGTAGGTTCTGTCGTTCTCCTACTCACAAAACGCATGATAATTAGTGTCAATGAGATACATGAAATAACTGTTTTTAAACAATAGAAAAAATACACCTTCAGACAAAGGTTTGCAAATGTAAGGGCTATTTCGATATGCGCTTACAGCATGATGTATCACGCTGATGTATTTATGAGTGTGAACGGAGTTTATAAAACAGCTGCTATACACTAATACCCAAGAAGAAGTATTCATAAATCTCAAATGCAAATGTTAGAAGGTACAAAATGGCTGTTGCTACTTATTAACTTATCAATGACATAAAAACTTTATGGTGAAGTATTGTTGATGGTAAATGAGAAACTCATTGGGAAAAACAACTGTTAACCTAAAGTTAAATGTTGGAATCAAATTCACTAAATAAAGGGGGACTATAATTACTTACAAATTTATGAGTGGCATGACGATAACTGGCTAAGAGTAATGATGACTGGCGTAAATGAAGTTCAACATTTACTGGTATATCACAAGAAATAGGACAAATGTAAGATGATAGATACAAAATGGGTATAATTGCTTATGAATGATACGAGGTTTTCATATAGTATAAATGTTTGGTGTTTTTCCACTGGGAGAAACACTTATATTTACGTTAAGTTAAAAACATGTGTCAAAACCTTCATAGTAATTACTTTGAAACTAACAAAAGGCGTGACAATAATTGGTCGAGATAATTGATGCTGAATGTGAATGAAGATTATAGAACAATTACTCTAAGAGCAACCAACGGTCTTCAAAGCCTATGAAAGTTAACGCAGCTGTTCCCATTCATTAAAACATTTAAATTCAACACATTTAATAATTTGACTCAAATTTAGAACAACTGATGGCTTGTCTGCAAAAAGCTTGAAGAATATATAATTTTTAACATCCAACAATTCAAAGAAAACTGTTCATACTTAAAACCTTTTATAATCTGGATGACACAATAATTTATTTCATGTTAAATATATAATCATATTACATCTCATTTTTAACTTCTTAATCATATTTAATCCCAATACGGGTCAATATTTCGCTATTTGTATATTTATTTTAGCTAATAATTAAGTCTACATATGTTATCAAGCAGTTTCTTTTTTGAAACAAACTTATTTTAAAATACTGTATTGTAAATAAGAGTTTATAAACATTTAATAAATAGGTAGAGATATTTCAAAAATTTCATGATTAAAAGTAAATAAACCATTTCTATATTAAATAGATCGTAAAACATATTCTGTTTTATTTTTTTCAATAAAAACATCCTTAAAATCAATGTTTTACTTTTAAAATCATAAAAAAATTTTTTAAATTCATTTTTATCTCAGTAAACTGTTAATAGTCAGTTTCCTTTTTTTTTCTCTTTTAAGATATTGAAACTAAATATTTGCTTTACTGTCAAACATCTATAAAACAAAAAAAAATTTTTACGATATTCACAGTACATATATCTATAGACTAGTATTATTTATTTATCTGTAAACAAAAGAAATATTAAGGTTCCCTATTCTTGTATCAAGATACAATATTTTATCAATCCTTTATTCGAAAAAAATATTTTACTAATAATAATTAAATATGGAATAACAAGCTTTAAAATTTTAAACTAAATGTTATGAAACATACTGAAAGATAAATATTTAATGAATACCTAGTGAAACATACATGATGTGAGAGAATTCCGAGAGAAATTAATTTCAAATGCTATTTATTCAAGCATAAAATAATTTTCTAGCTTTTTTTACTTGTGCTATTCTAAATTAATTTTATGAGATCAATTAATATTTATTCTTTACAAAAACAGTTCACAAAAATAATATTTCTGCTCACTATTTAAAATAATGCCTAATAAAAAGGAATTTTCAGATTAAATATATTGAGATTGTTTAATTCAAACCCAAATTTCAGTCCTTAAAATATTTTATTTCTTTATAAATCTAGTTTACCTATTTGAACTAATTGACTCAAATGAAAAATTTCGTTTAAAATGTATTTTCCATAGAACAATAAAAAATTATAGTTTAAATCATTTAAATTTTATTTTAAAGAAAATTTAACTTTGTACACATTTATTTTTATAAAAATTAGTATAATAAAATATTCTAAGTAAAACATAAATCCATAAAACATTTTTCCAGACTTAGATTTATCAATTAATTATCAACTAAATATATTCTTTAAATATTTTCATTTAAATGTTAAAAATTAGTTAGTAAAAGTAAATTCATTGATGAATCTTAAATATTTTATGAATTAAAATAAAAGCTTATAAAATAGTCATCAGTTATTTTTGTACTGACTATAAAAATAATGCATCATATGTATGTCATAGCGAAATATACATAACAGCGTTGAGAGACCCTGATGGAAATATGGGAATACAAATTTATAATAAATATTCGCAATTTCTATACAGTTCTTCGGTGTTAAAAAATATGTTTTAATTTCAACAAATTTTATTCGTAGTCAGGGAAACCGAAACTAAAAATCTGTCAATACAGTAAACAATTTTAAAAAATAGACTAAGAAATTATGAAAATTCAATTTTTAATTTCCTAATTTTCTTTATAATATATTAAAAGTAAAAAGAATTCTAACATTTCAGGTCACTTGTGAGAAGATGTGTACTTAGACAGCAAGAATTCAAGAAAGTTTTTGTGGTTTGGTCATCCAATATTGGTGAGTTATTAAAGATTAAATATGCTTGTGCAACAGATTTGAATCCTATTTTCTTATTAATTGTTAGATTTATCTTCATTTTGAAATGCTTTCGTCATAAATTGCGGCAGACTATCTCTATTGCAGGACAGATTGATCATACCGATCCAGGGTCTGTAATTTGAAGGCCCCGAGTATAAAGCAACCATAATCCTTATTTTAACACAATACCCACAGAAACATCATGTGGACATTGAAATGAAAAGAGTTCATTTCATTTTCCTACCTGTCTTTTCAGCTTGAAAATCATGAAAATGGCAAAAAGTTTTGGTGAGCATTTGTTTGCTGCTTTCACACTGTTCTTCTCTACGCAACTTCTACTGACAAGTGTTTCTGCGGAAGGTAGAGAAACATTTTCTCTTGAATAATAATGTAATTTTTAAATCGTTTGCATTACACTGTGAATAATAAATTATTAAAAAGAACACACACATTTGCAAAGCACTTAAATAATGATGCAAATTTCTTTTGAATTATAATGCACAATCTTTTTAATAATTTATTTTACATTAAAGAATAATACAATATGGTGATGAATAATAATACAACTTCTTTTAAATTTTAATTTTTATTTAAATAAAATATAAATATTTTATGAAATTTTCAGAAATACGAATCAAAATTAAGGAAAATTAAAATTTATGTAGCATGCAAACAGCATTAACTCAGCAAAACAGGACACTTCTTACTCGCTTGTTGGACAGGAATAACTTAGATATTTCAAGACTGATTTTTATAGCACGCAACATTTCTCTGATATTTTTTAAGATAGCAGTTTTCTCATATTTGTTTTATAATGAATGCAGATTTTGGAATTTTTTTTCAGTTATAAATTTGTAAATTCTAAGTAAAATTTTAATATTTTATTCCTATTTTTTGTTATTTAAAAATACATAAAAAAGAAAATGCTCTGTTTCTCTTCAATTAATTGCTTTCAATTTTCGCCGATATTTTTTCAAAGTTATATATCTATAATATATCATAATATTTTTTTCAAATAAACAGAAGTGTATTGCTTTTTACGCTTGTTTCGTTTCCCCCTTTAAGAATAAAATAGTATTTTAAAAAACTTTTCTAAAAGCTCCTTGTATAATCCAACTTAAAACAGTCGTACACATATTACATAAACACATTTTATTTTGATTTATAAGGTGTAAAACTTGCACAAAAACTTCATAGTAATATGTATTCTTAGTGAAATGCAGAAATTGTACAAAAATGCTTGATAATGCAATGTGACTACAATATGTATACAGCATAACAAATTTATTTTTATCTAATCGTTTTACTCTAGGTCATATATTGCTTAAAATTCTATTTTATAACAATACTTTCATGTGTTGTAATGTATTGCATAAAAACTTAACTGTAATGTGCGAAGTTCAGTTGTAATATATTATAACTTATAAAAACAAAACTTCCATGATGATGTGGGCCTTATTTCTGTGGTACACATGCCATACTAAGATTCCATTTCGATCATCTCTTACTTACAGAGAGAATAAAAACATTGAGGTATAATTTTTGGATGATTTGGTACAATCATATACTGCGCAACATCTTATTGTACTAATTTTTGTGGTTTATATACTACACAAGAATTCCATTATGATAAATTTGATGACTTGATTTTACCTTATGTAGTATACATATGGTCCAGTAAATGTTTTGATACAAATATTATGTCTTTCTTACATAAGATCCTATAAAAATTTCCTTATGATAACTTTATTTTCTTCGGTCGTACACACATCATACAAAAATTTTATTATGATATATTTTTCTGTCGTATATTTATTGCATAAGAATTTCTTTGTGATACGCGCCTTTTATTCTTTCGAATACACATTTCACCAAAATTTCCTTCCTTGTAATATCTTTCTCGTATGCACATTACACATCATTTTGAAACATCTGTAGTATGCACACTGCACAGAAATTTCATTAAGATATGAGTTCTCTCCCGCGTTATGCGTTTTGCGAAACAAATTGCGCTTTAAAATGCGCGCACTTTGGAGGTTTGCATATTGTTCAAAAACTTCGTTGTGATTAGATATTCATTTTTTTAATAAGTGTAATTGTATATATATATGCAATATCGTATTAAAATGCAATCGTTTCGTAATGTTTACCTCTGTCATATACACATAATACCATAAATTTCAATTGCGAAGCATGCAGCAGTTTCGAGGTAAATACACGTGGAATCTCTTAAATTTTACATTATACTAAAAAATTAATTTAAATTTATGCTGTCAGGTAAATTTTGCTAAGCTTAACGTAAAACTCGCACAATAAAATAGTTCACAAAAATTTGATACCTTATGCATACAAGATGTTAAGTAATTAATAATGATTAATTGAGAAAATCATTTCAAATTAATGACTGTTAATTCTTGTGAATAATTTCTATTCCGTTTGGCTGTTTTTTCACTTTTCAGGACCGCCTAGAAGAGCGGATATCACTGATGAGAAAAGGGTCATATTCGCCCACTCCAAGCAACATCTCGAATTGAAATGTCCAGTCGAAATGTCGAACAAAGTGTACGTTGACTGGTACAAGGGAGATTTAAATTTGTACAATGAGCAGGGTTACACCCTCACGAAGAAAGGAAGTCTGAAAATCAAATCTGTTGTTGAAGCAAACTCGGGAACGTACACCTGCGAAGTTGTCAATGGGTACGGCTTCGTACGAGTGAACATGACAGTAATCGTTGGTAAGTAGTACGCTATCAATTAAGCCAAATTTTCAATATGTATGCCAAATCATCCCTGTGGTGTTGCTCCAATTTGGAGAAATTTCTCTTTTTTCTTTTCCTATATACTTTTTATTGTTCAAAAAAAGAATCATGCTACTTCTATTTTAACAACTCAAGCTATTACGACATCCAGTTGTCTATTGAAAACTATATTCAAGACTAATTTCCCGTGAGTCAACCTCAGAGATTACATCAACTATAGTAAGTTCCCAATTTTTCGCAAAATGTGATAGCATGGCTGTCATGGATAAGGCATGATAACCCACAAAACTATGTAAAAGTAAAAAGTAATGAACATAAATGCACAACTGAACAATTTATATGCACAGAAGGTAACATAACCACACATATTATTTGAGCAACAATAAAATGAATCCTATCTTCCAAATATATAGATTTAAGGTTTTAGAAAATCATTCGAAAATTCTTTGATTTAAGTACTTCTTTATTAGTACTTGAATTTTTCTTCAAATTTAAACATCATTGATAAATTCATTGCGAATGATCGGGAGCTTACTGCTTTTTTTTATAAACGTTATTCCATATACCATACTTCACTTGGTCAACTTTACCGGCTTCGCAATAAAGTTGTACTGTTAGGAAGCTTATTCTATCTCTACATTCCGTTTTTGTAACTTTAAGTACTCCATTATTGCGTTACACTACTTGAAAGCTCATTCTGCATGCAACGTTCCACTTGGGCGACCTTATCAACTGTGTAATTGAATTGTTTCTGATAGGGAAATTCTTCTATGATCCAAGTTTCATTTTACTCGTTTTGGTTACTCGTCGCATATTAGGAAGATATTCTACAAGCAACATTTCACTACTATAGCAACTATCTCCTCGAGCTGCACAGTTAAAAAGCTCATCCTTTGTGTTACGTTCAATTTTGTCAACTTTAACTTCTCCACCACTGAGTTGTACTATAAAAAGCTTATATGAAACTTCGGCAACCCTAGCAATTGTGACATTGAATTTTAACATTACAAAATTATTCTGAGGGATACGTTCCATTTTGGCTACTCTAGAAACTGCGTTATCGAGTGGTAATGTTAGAAAACTCACTGGACGCCACGTTTCAGTTAAACAGTCCTACTTTTATTGGATACCAAATAGCAACTTGTAACTGTGCGTCATCAAATAGCTCTTGCCAAAGCTTTATTTTATCTAACATTCTTCATTTTCATTTGAATCAAGCATTCCATCTAAAGTATTTCGTACACTTATTACAACTTTTACTCATCTTCCAAATTCCAATTGATTGCTATTAATTTTCTTTATTTCTTTTTATAGAAAATTTTATTTAATTTTTTTATATTCATCGTGTAATTAATTATATTTACCAAATTATTTGCTTATAATATAAATTTCAACAAATAAGGTTATTTATTTGTTTACCGTCTATGGTAAGAAGTATATAATATGGTTATAATAATATAGTTATTTACCAAATTATTTGTTTTTAAAAAATTAAAAAAACACTAAAAAGAAAAATAAACAGTTTCTTCTTTTAGTTTGTCAAGAAAGGTGAAATTGAGATAAAAATAAAGAAATTAAAAGTTTCTTTTTTTTTTTTAAAGAACAAAGAGTAGATATTTTTTATATTTTTACGCCAAATACATTTGCTACAAATTTTCTGAATATAATAAGGTAATTTAATAAAGTTTTGGTTTTAGAAAACTTTTAAGTAATAAATATGATATTTTTTGTATACATAGTGCTTCTTCAAATTTGATTCTTTCTAATTTAATCAAATGTAAATATTTATGAAAATTCATCCATACATTAAATTTCTCTGTGTTTTTGTTGATTAATTTTAGAAATTTCAATTTATTCTTTTAAAAAATTTCCTTTTACTCTCTGAACTGCATTATTATTTTTGATTTTGTTTTTTCTTGTTTTATTTTTTTTTTTTGTTCTTAATATTTTACATTTTAATTTTGAATTTGCATAAATTTGTACATTTATACATTTTTCTTTAATAATGATATACTTTAGGAATTCGATTTAAATTTTTATTATGTGAACTTTAATATTTTATATTATTCTTTTTAAATCTAAACTTCTTTTCCTATTCGTTTACTAAAAATCCGTATAATTTTTAGGAATTCAAATAGTTTATACAATTTATATTTGCGTTCTTAATGTACATTGGCATAACGAGGAATTTAGTATCAAAAACCTTTGAAAAGGCTAGTCATAGATTGCCTCAAGGGGGAAAAATCTGGGAAAACTCCGAAACACTTATGCCGACAGAGGTACCTGCAAAATGCAGAAGCACCGCATTTTTACCTACTGGTCAATAACAACTAGAACTGACTGTGGGGCTTTTTTCTCCAAAAGATTGGGCTGTGGACCTGATATGGATCGCTTTCATTTTATTGTTATTTCTTGCATTTATTATGCAAGCTTATAGAGTAAAACAGGCAAATAATCCGGGTTGAACCATTAGAGAGGAAACTGAGGTTTCAGTATACATGTCTGTCAAAGTGTGTGTTTGAGAATTTTTCGGAATTTCTCTCTTGAAGTGCAGGGATACGGCTGACTATTTATGAAAGGCAATTATATATTAAAATGCATCCCAACAGTCTTCTTACACCTTTAAGTTATCTTTAATATGTTGTGAGCGCTTTTAACTTTTTCTATCACTAACAGAAAAGAGACAACTGTTCTCCAACTGCTTAAAAGTGGCTCCTTTGCCAATGATTTAATGATTATGTTTCTTCTTTCAGTTCCTGAAGCTGAAAACAGAACTTTCACTCACATCAATCATAATTCCGCCAGTCGCATGTTGGGTGGTGAGTGGATATTTCTGCATTTCTAGCTTGTCCATTATTTTATCAGCAGGATACTGTAGGTGACAATCACATTTGATCCCCCTCAACCGCCCTTTTTTTTTATGCCCACATTCATCAGCCAACACGTGAATTAATTGTTTTTTAATAAAAATTTTGCATTTAATTTATATGAAATTTTAATAAATAACTTAAATCAATCAAAAAATAAAGTCATGAAGTTTTTGCCACTTTCAATATTCCTGCTACAAAATGAATGGTTAACATCAAATATTTATCGGTGACTTTTTCATTAAGTTGCTTTTCACAACCATATAATTCTTCAAAAACTAACTTTTTTTAGTTTGTTAACTTTCTGAAAAAATTGTCTATAGTTAATTAGAAATTTACGCAGTAAAAGCCTGCTGCTCTTAATTATACTATCAATATATATATATATATATATATATATATATATATATATATATATATATATATATATATATATATATATATATATATATATATATATATATATATATATATATATATATTATATATATATATATAAATTGTTCGTTTAATAAACTCTTTGTGTAATCACAATAAAAATGAAATTACTGTAATTATAAATCTTGATAGATTCAAACAACTGGAAACACTGCAGACTATAATTTCTTATATATATATATATATATATATATATATATATATATATATATATATATATATATATATATATATATATATATATATATATATATATATATATATATATATATAATATTATTATTAATAATATTATTAACTGAATTGATGTAAATAAATCAATTTGTTGTAGTTATGTATTATTAAGTATAATTAAGATTTTTATTAATTAATTATCGAATAATTTTAATGATATTATTTGAAAATGATTAACATATTTAGTAAATAATTATATATTTAAAGATAATTTGAATAAGCGATTTATTTAAATTTATTAGGTTAGTGAAAACTAACGAAAATAATTATGTTATTCATAATAATAATCAAAACCATAAATAAACTTACAACCTTTTTATTTCTTGATAGGATTTAAATGTATCAAAAATATGATTTAAGTTATTAATTATACAAGCACTGAGCAAAGCACATTACACTGAATAGGATTCTCCCGATATTTTCTTAGTTCATTCAACGTTGACGGGAGGAACAATGACGTCGCATTTTAGAAACATCTTACAGTTACTGCAAGAGTTCGCAGTTCTTATGCTTTTATTTAGCTAACAACTATAACATTGGTTTTAAAGACATAAAGGCTCCATGAATATTGTCTATCTCTATGAACTCGGGTCCATTTGACGCATAAACGAATGCATATTTTTAGATGATGATGTGCCCAATAAAACATAAAGTTGCGATGATTTTCTTAACAAATCTTAAACGGTATTTTCCAGCTGCTCCGATCATAAAGAAGAGACCCTCCACTCACGTGGTGCATGACGTAGGTGGGCAAGCAACTTTTCACTGCGTGGCAACGGGGATACCAAGTCCCCGCATATTTTGGGTCAAGGACGGAGAACTGATAGAGCACGCGGACAAGGAGGAGTCCACGGAGAGGGTGCATTCGACTCTTCGGTTACGGGACTTGAAGAAGAAGGACGCGGGGGTTTACAAATGCATCGCGAAGAACAAAGTGGGGGAGGATGAGGCAGACTACACACTTCAGGTGGCAGGTATGTGCAGAGATTCATGTTTCGGAGAATCCATTGTAATACTTTTAAATAACTTAAATTTTCAAGAAATGTATAAGTTCGAAAATTAAATCAAATAATGCTAAGGCCGCACAATAGCGGTATAGATTGAATTCAATCTTTATTGCAGATCCATCACACCCTCCTACAATACTGGCATTGGAACCTTCAAGAGTGACCATCAAGGAAGGAGCAACAGCCATATTTTGGTGCAAAGTAAAAAGCAAGCCAGGACTGAAATTACATATTAAGGTGATTTCCAATCTTTTCCATATTTACACAATAGTATTCACATTCTTTGGTGTGGAAGATCTGAAGACCAACTTATAGCCACTAGATATTAAAAGATCCAGCTTAATTAAATACTCCAAAAACATATACTGCTACGGCCCAGAACATAGTACTTCCTTGTATTTGGACAACAGTCCCTTTTATACCTAGCAGAAACTCAAAAACTGATTTTTGCCAGTGACTGTACGACTATCTCTAACTTAACATGCTGGTGCAGTAACAACAACCTTCATTTTTAAGATGGTATATCGACTCCTCAAAAGGACTACTGACAGTTTTATTCCACTTTGATGAAATCCACGGCACACAAGTGAAGTCACCGTGAAAATTAGCTTAGACTGCTGGTTCTTTAAATTATTAACTGCATTCCTGAAAATGCAGTTCAGGTTAATATTTATGGTAGTTGTACAGAAGATCGTATTTATAGTGGTATTTTTATTAGGAGTTTCCAACTTGAGGCTACAATAAAATAACCCTTTCTCTATCTTCAGGAGCGAGTTCAGTGAGATTAATGTAGGAGCTGATGCTGTCATGCCTTACGATTGGGATTTTGGGTAATTATGGGTTTTATCTGATAGTTGCACTGCATTACGGCATCATAGGGGTTTGTTCGCCACAAACGAAATCTGTGTATATATTCTGCTCAAGCTCAGAAAGATCTTTCAGATCCTCGACATCCACCTCCCATGGATCCCACCACATGTTAACATTAATAGTAATTAGATCGCTTGAAGACTGGCCAAAGAGGAAATGGCTACTTGCACTTACTCTTACTTATCAAGAACTATATTCAAATGAAAAATCTAAACTCTGTTTAATATGGCTTATTCCACTCACACTATTGTTACACAGGAGCTTCCCCTAGCAATCTGCTGAAAATCAAATATTGACAATGACTTTCAGATTATTCTGGCTAGAATAACAAGTGGCCACTTAAAGTATCTTCTCTTTAACAGTAGCAAAAGAATCTACCGACTCATAAAAAAGTGCTGGGAACATTCAACTTCATCACATATTTTGGCTTCCTTTAAACTTTCTAAAGATAATTTAACATTCAAACGCATTAATGTTTTTTTTTTTTTTTTTTTTTTTTTTGCAACTAACAACTTTTTGGAACTGATCTGACATATTTCAGGTCTTTCAAGAGTAAGCAACAACAATGGAGGGTAACAATTTCTTTATACAGGTTACATGTTCTCTGCTATGCGTGGTACTCCAAAACAATAAGAAAAAATTAACCTTTTGCAACAGTTATCAGTATTTTATAAGAATTAATCAATAGATATGTGATTTGATACTCTTATATGAGCTTTGTGTGATCAATAGAATCTCTTTGAAATCATTGATTTTGAAAATATTATCTATTATCTTTAAAATCATTAACTATTTAAAGTATTAATATGCTTCGTATATAGATATTTTCATGTGAAAATTTTTGAAATGATCAAATTTATCATCAAAATTATTAGATTTTTCTCTTTTTCCTCGAAAGAAAACATTTAAATTTTGGAAATGTTTGACTTTTTCAAAAACAATTATCAAAGCTATCGTTTTAAGATCTACCAAATCCGTCAAATTATAGAAAATTTATTTAGATAATTTTATGATAGACACGAGTAGGATAAATGATAGGTTTCCATGAAAATAAGTGGCGATAATCTTCATGACGTTTTGAGAAAAATCAACTAGTCACTCATTCATTAGTTTTCTCGACTTTCACTTATTATATTTAACCTGAGAGTAGAAAATATAATTTTAAGTAATGGTGAATCGCAAAACATCCCTTTTAACGCTTCCTGTTTTTTTCTTTTACATAATTAGTGGCTGAAACGGTTAAATATGAAAGAAGTTGGCGATCCATTGAATCTTGCTGACGTCACGCTTTTCAGAGCTGGCACAACTTACTACCGTCCTCTGAACTTATCCGACGGGGGCGTCGGAACAAACGGGATACACGAATCGAAACTCATCCTGGAAAATACTTACAAGCACGATTCTGGAATTTACGTATGCCTTGCCTTGAATGATAAAGGCTACAACGTCATGAACAGCACTTTGACGGTAATTAGTGCAGGTAATTCCACTCTTTTTTAATCTATGTGTGTACCTATACAACACAGCTTTCACCGTCTGTTCATACAATTTCAGAGAATTTTGATTACTTTTTATAATATCCAATTTTATAAATATAAGATAATTTATAAAATATTCTCTTTTCTTTAACCCTTTTCCATATATATATATATATATATATATATATATATATATATATATAAAACTTTATGATCCTAAAATATAAATAAAACATAATCAGTAGTATGACAGCCCATATGGCCTACGATGTACTCATATATGTTTACACGACCAAGGTCACCTGTTGTGTGACATACATCCCAATTAACTGTTCAGCCTAACGTGAAACTCCTAGCGTTTAGTTCCCAAGCATGCTTGCCACTCAGTTTTACTAACCCACTGCAGGGATGAAACGAAGAACTAAAAATAAACAAATTCTGAAATAACGGAAAATATTCTGTTCAATTAGTATGCAAATGTATGTCTTTAATGTTTCTTGATAAAATCCAAACAGCGATAGATTTCTTCGAAAGATTTTCATAAATCTCTGTGCGTAACAATTCTATACTTCGTTCTTTCCACAAATTACGATAATACCAAACTAATTATGCATAAAGATAACACCGTTTCTCCTCTCAATCTTTTATCCGAGGATAACAAGTTAAGACCGAAGAGTCATTTATTCTGAAACACAATGTCATGACATTTTGATACATATTTTTATCGTTCAAGGCATCTTGTAATCACGAGCGATATCGTGACAAAGTGGTTTAAGAAAATGATATTTCTTGCATATATTTCGTAGTGCTACAATTGACATCGAATATTTACTTCTGAAATCCATTGCATTGTATCATATCGTATTGTTTTATCGAAAAATGGATGTCGCAGAACTCTCCACAGCTTTTTGCGTTTGCGTAAAAGATCGCGAAACTATTGTAATTTCATATTTTGATCAGTTTATTCCTTTTTACACCCCCGATTTTACATTTAAAGCGTTGCTTGGTGAGGGTCTAGAACAAGGATCGGTTTCTAGGTATGATTGTTATCAGAAACACTTGTGACCTCGACCTTTCTGCAATTCCAAAGGAAGAGAAATGAGTTGCTCCACTTTTCTCCGATACACATGCCATGCTATCTGCCTTTATTAAGATAAATTTAACACGGAAATTTTATTAATATCACATATATAATATTTCAATTCGTTTGAAAAAATCGAATTTTCAAAATGAACTTCAACCGCGGTAAATATCGTTCTCATCTGCTTTTGTAATAGATATGTGTTCTACCTTCGGTGGGGTCTTGTCAGAGAAAAAGAAATTTAAAAGGGGCTTCTTGAAACTCCCTCTGGAATACCATAAGTATTCTAGGTAAAAAACCCGATGGTCCTGTATTTTTTGAAGACTACAGATCTCTCTCTAGATTTGCTAGTAGACATTTGTGGTCTCTCTCATTTGAGAAAGAACGAAAAATTTTGTGGACTTACTCAAAGTGTTAACCTGCTCAGGCCTCACCTCAACATATTTTAAACTGCATACATTTTCAGTTGGACTAAGTGCTTTCCAAACATCTTGATTCTTAGTGTTTCTGAAAAGTTTGGGATTACGGAGTTTTGACTTGATTTTATTATGTCAATCAGAATCAAGAACAATAACAAATATCTTTCAATCCATTCAACTTAAAAGAAATCCATAAAAAGCAGTTCGAGGCTTGACAACTGAATAATTTGGGAAACAAATACAAATGATAATGCAGAATATTAGTTTTTAAGTGCTTATATATATATATATTTTTTTGCGTCCTTTTTATGTTTTTATGTGATTTTTCGTGGGTGTGTGATGCATGTTTTTAAATATAGGTTATATATAGGTTAACCAATGTGTGTCTGTCTGTAAATGGTTTTAGTTTCTTTCTTCCACTTGATTAAAATTTGTATTTTGTTTCGGTTTTCTTACAAAAATTTCATAAATTTCTTTTAAAGCTATATATTAATTATTGCTATTAAAATCATCAAAATAAATGTATTAAAATTAATTAGTAAACCGTTAAATAAATTTTGTGTATTTATATTCTAGCTCTTAAGAAGAAATCTTAAATTTTCCGTTAAATATTGAAAAAATAAATAGAATTTGATTACATGAAAATTGTTTAAAATTGCTTATATAGCATTTAATATTGATAAAAATGGAATATACATGCATAAGTAGGAAAAATTATTCAGACATTGAAAGTGGTTCAAATATTTTTCTATTAATTAGTTTGTTTTGAATAAATTCATATTTTAGAATGTTTTAATCATAATGGCGTACACAAATTCTCCTTCTTTTGAAATGTTATCCACTCAAATATAAATTGCAGAAATCATTGTTGCTGACGTTAATACTGTTGATAACTTTTCAATGTTGCTAATTTTAACAAATGGTTGCTATATTTCGTGAAATCTTATTAAAAATGTTTCAGACGGATTTCTGTTAAACGAAAATTACTTGATATGAAATATAGTTAGTAGTAAAGCGGTTTTGTGTATTGTAAATATCTAATGATTTACTCTTAAAACCACTTGAATTTCTAACAATATTATCATTTATTACAGTCAAACCTCTCTCCACGCCTCCTTTCTTCTCACCGAACAGCCCTTCTTTTTTGGCGGCATCGGTCGTATTTTTAATCATCATATTGGCAATCATCGTATTAGTGACATATCTCTCCTGCAGAGGGCAGAACAAGCACAACCACTCGATGATGAACGAAGAGAGCGTGAAGCAAATCGCCATCAGAAATTACGGCCAGAACGATGCCTACACAGAAACTAAAGAGCTCCAATCGAAACTTTTGTGCGGTGATTTGGTGCGCAACTCTGAACACCAAATACAAAGAGCGAAACACGAAAAATGCTATATACCATAACTGTGTCGCTGAGATGGGTTCTTTTAGTTACACGAAAACCGCCGCATTTTTTACATGATTTTTTAAATCATTTCGTATTTTTCTTTTAACATAAACTAGAAACTGAAATATACAAAAACTGCATTTATTTTTATGATTTTTATGTATTGGAATGTTTAATGTAGTGATGAATGTGGAGAGTATGTATAGGTATGTTCTTAAGCATACGAGGTTTGATAAAAATTAATAATAGAAATCATTTCATATTTCCCGTTTTTATTTCAACAGAAATGAAACTGAATTATATACAAACTGCATTTATTAATGTGATTTATTGTGCATTGGAATAGTGTAAAGATTTGTTGTCCACCACGTTAAGAATATGTATATAAATGTATACGAAGGCTGATCAAAAAGTAATTGGGGTGAATTTAATAATTTTAAGAAATGTAAAAAGAAAACTTGTTTTTATATATATGTAGTACATATCAAAATTAATATCACTGATTATTTTCCATTTGATCCAGTGTTCATCTTTTCAAAATTTCTAACTGTATGTTAGATTGCAAAACTCAACTATAATTCTTAATTCATTACACATTGCAATTATTATTTTCCGAGGGCGGAAAAATATTCATGCATTTCAAATCCATCTATTGAGGTGCAAATCGCTGGCTCCAGAAGTTTTGAAAAATATAAACTCCACAAAGCTATTTTCTTCATAATACATTTAATAATGTTTTTAGGGTATCTTGTGATAGAAGTCGTTATCTGATTAGGACTGAATCAGACTAAAGGATTTATTAACCCTCGTATTTTATTGTGTTCAGAAAACAATGTCTTCCCCCTGCTTTTCTGATTGGTTTACGCATAGCACCTTCGTTATCAGCATAAAAACGGACTAACTTAGCATTAAAATAGTGCATGTTTTTATCGTGATTTATTCTCACGCATTTTCAATCGCTTTCCAAAGTAACGACTTACACTGTTACTGACAGAGATTTCTGTAATGTTGAAGATATCAAGCGATTTCTTTGGTTGAAAATGATTGAGTTTTACTTGTTAGTTATTAAGATAACGATTTATGTTGCATCATATTCACTATACTTATAAATAATCCAAATATTTTTATAATGCATTTTTCTTTTAGCATATGTACATATCCCATTCGCTATTTAAGATTTTGTGTTCAATTTACATTGCCTTTTAAAATGCTCATTTTTGTAAATAAAGTCATTTGTACTCCAACAAATTTGTTTTATTTTTGCTTTTGGCTTGCCTGTTTATCAACGAATAAATATAATGTTCTTTCCCAAATTAGAAAAAGAAAATTATAATATTCTAAGCGATTTAAAGAATGATATTCGGACAAATTTGTTTCTTTAATGTAACAGTTTCATTGTTAGATTTTGATATAAAACACAGCGAGTTAGGAATCAGTACAGAAAATGTTTATAATCCCAACAGTATTTTCATCTTCGCACTTCTTTTCTTACTAAATGATGGTCAATAAACACAGGAATGTTTAGGCTTACTACGGACAAGAGTCAAGATAGGGTGTCTCAAAGCAAAAGCTCTTGGATTCGAGCTCAGTCACTGTTGAACAACAGAAGATGCCTTCCTATATACCTGTCTGTAACAAATGCTTGAGAGTTTTCCAGGTTTACTTCCTTGCAACATTGGAGTCCAGCTTATTATCTTATTAAAAAGTTTTTTCCAAGAGACAATTTATGCTACATATATTAAATTATTAGGCTCATAGCCTAAGGCCACCACATAGTATCAAAGTTCTAATATGAAATGATAGTTCAAAATGGATTAATCGCTTCATGTGGAATTTAAGCAATGAAGGTGCTATTATTCTTTTTGCTATTGTGGTCCCTCTAAAAATTTAAAAAATAGCTTAGTGTTCGTAATTATTTCTCATAATGAATGTAGCTATTTTCCGTAAAAATTAATGACTATCACTAAAAGCTGAAAAATCTCGGTAAAAGGGTCTGAAAATCCGTTTCAATCTACAAATTCTGGGAGGCAGAATGAGGCCCAACACATTATGAATGCCTATTGAGAGGGCTGAGCCTCTAAACTACACAACTGAAAGTAAAAATATTATGTATTTTTAATAATAAAAATAAGTGCACGCGTTCATGTTCCTTCCAATGGGCCTCCTACCAGAAATAAATCGAAACACGAATGAAGTGTGACCAACTTTTCAACCTTTAATAACCTCCTGAAAGGAGCGATTTTCAAGCATTTCTTTTCACTGAAGGCTTTTCAACACATTTCCTTTGTTTTTTGGTTGATGTATCGGTTAAACCTCAGTTCATAGTGAGAAACAGAACTCTGAACCATGATAAGTCAATTTATATCATTACAACTCCAAAAGTTATTTCTTTCTGGAAACTACGAACACCTTTTCCACTGTAAGTTATGGGGCTTGCTAGTTATTTATGATTTCTTAATAAAACTGACATGGATATCTTAAAGTAGCATAATCAATAAATATCATTTTCATAAGATTGAAGAAAAACTCTGACACAAAAAGGAGTTCTGTAATCAACTTACACTGTCGGATTTTGACAGAGAACTTTTCAAGTAGTTCTTGCGATGAGGATCCCGTCAAGTAGTGCTCCTCGGTGCCTTGCAGAGAGTCGGGCGCGCAGGGAAACTACTGAGGGCGGCGGGACTAAGCAAAATACCTGCAGAGAGGACCGTATCCCAGAAGCCCTCAGTGAACACGACTGCGAATTCACTCCGTTTCGATAATGGGGCCAGCCATCACCAAAACAAGTCTTGATCTACCGTTCCATTCATCTTCTTTTGCAAGGAGCTTTTAACCGTCGCTGAAGAAATTAACTTTTAAGAAAACACTGTGTGAACAATATTTCGTGGTTTTCTTTTTCTTTTCATTGAAGCTCTTACGACGGGGGGGGCGGAAGTAGTTGGTTCGATACTTATTCAGTCAAAGACCATTTAGATGAGATTACGTATACCTGTTTGAAATTCCGTTGAAAATTAGATGTAAAGTAGCATAAAGAGAAAAGTATAAGTTTAGATGTTGACCTCGTGACTTTATTGTAGTTCTAAACTAGGTGGTTTTTTACGGTGTATAGCAGTTTTTGTACCCAGAAATGAGTGGCTGTGTCATTACAATAAAATAACGGTAGCTAAAAATAGGTTCTTTAGAAAAATTAGCTTTTGCGTGTGTAAATTCCAAACTGTGAATTATCGCCATCGATATCTGTAGATATCGATGAATACTACTGAATATGCATATACTGTTTTTGAAATCAATTTATTAATACCAATAAGTTAGGTCACATTGTGTCACGGTACATGTCACATGATCATTGAGAACCAATGAGTTATATCTCGTGGGAAGATTGTGAATTCTCTAGATGTTGCGGAGAGTGGCAATAGGAAGAGTTTTCACCTCACCCTCCCACACATGCACAGTGTATTGGCGTCGCAGCACAGCTTCTCTTTTGCTTTTTACTTTTACTTACTTCGTATTTGGATGTCTTTCTCTGTGTGTTGCTAATAAATTGTATTGTGCTACGATGGTTTGTATTAATTTATTTATCGATGAAAAACTCACCTTGGGTTAAGTATTCTCCATTAGAGATCCTAACCGAGAGAAAAATTCTTTATAAAATTTGCATTTGACAGTCAGCTGGTGCTGCATCCCCTTTACTCTTCTTCCTTTTTCCAGGAAGCTTATAATCGGTGGGGAAGACGTCATTAACATTTATGAGAAGATCTGTCATCATCTTGTGAAGTGAATACATCACATCAGCTTCTTTTTCTGTCCGCAACAGATGTCAAAAAATTCTGCTGAATCTTGATAAGAGACTTGTTTGAGTTTTGGGAAGCATACAGTGGGGGAATGTATCAGAAACCAGATATTTTTGGTATGTATTCCAAACACATATATACATCGTTGACGAAAATGCTCTCGACATGAATTTATTATCGAACTACAAAATCGAATGAGATATCCCCTACGGCACTTTCTTTTTATATTGAAACATCAGAGAAAAAAATGAAACGCTCCGATCAAAAAATTATGCCTATTCTGGTTCGGAAAGCAATCGATGAATATTTAAATCATCATCGAAATATGGAATTTAGGTGCAGACATTCTCGTGGGATATCTAGAGAAGATATTTTCACTTCTTGGCAGAGAAGAAAATCGATTCAATCGTTTGAAGTGCATTCTCTTTCAAGCTATGACGATGCGGAAATTGAGAGAGGCTCGACAAATTCCCTTAAAATACAATTAAGGACATTTTATAAAATATTAATTTTTAGGAGCAGCAATGGACGATGTTTCACCCATTTCAATTCTCTACGTAAACAGATTTATAAACAATGCTTCTTAATTTCAGCCTTACATGCAACTTTTGATCTTAATGCACAGCGAAACGCTGACGACAGTAGTTCAGGCATCTGGAATGCTGCGGATTCAACGTCTGACATAACCTAAACGATCATATTTTTAATATAATGTATTTATACAGAAGTGTTAAATAATTGAAGAGTGATTCTGCATTTTGTGGTTTGATATAGTGAAAACAAGACGGACGTCAAACTGAGGTGTCGACCTCGTCGTATGACCATGGGTCAAAATGAAGAGATGTTTACAGATTTTTATTCTTTGTGAACAAATTACTGAGAAATAAACGTACCGCAATAGCATTCCTACTCCTTCAGGTTGCAGTTTGAGCTGTTTCGTCCATTTGAATTGACTGTCGCTGGCGTATTGTAATTTAGGGTGTATTGCTTGTTCTGTAATACTAAATTTACATTTACCTTAATTATTTGAGCATTTTTTAACACGCCGTTCACAAACTCAAGCAAATTATTTTTTATAAATCAATCTGAGTTTTGTTTGTTTGTTTAATTGCTTTGAATTTTGTTTACCTATTTTTGGTTACCACTGGAGCTGTTAAAATAGGTAACTACTTCATGTCTTAACCTCAGTAACGTGAGGTCGGTTTTCATGCAGAGAACAACCACAATAACCATAAAAATGTACATTAAGCTCTTCTCCAACTTTTTATTATTCATTTGCACCCAGAATCCATACATCTATCTGTATTACTAGCAAAATCATCAATTACATGATTAAAAAACTCTAGTTTTGACTGTAATAAGTGTAGCATTTCTTTTTCTATTCTTATTACAGATAAATTGCTTAATCTATCCTGGCTCAGTGTATGGTATGCATAACTTTTTACTCTTTTCAATGCTGAAAATTATCTTTCCACCGAAGTAGTTGAAAATGAAATTGTACAAATATTATGTGCCAATTTATTGACTTCGCTTCGAGCATCTGTCAAATCATTCAGTATTATGTGCTGAATAAGTTTCGATAAATTCATTTCGTAATATGACTCACTACGATAAAGAACGCATAATTCATTGGTTAGCTTTACAAACTAGAAATTCTGAAATGCCTCACTTTTGTAGCAGGTAGACCTTCCCCCTCTGTCCTAAATGCCATGGACACCAAGCTTCTCCTGAGCATATCCTGAATTGTATGATTATACTATGGACGAAATCTACACTTCTCTCCTCCTTGTCATCGATTTCCTCGCAGTCAACGGATTCCTAGATTTGGTTTGACTCCATCAGACCCTTAGAGATAAGCAACAACTACAAACTCGAAATGTTTTGCATAAGCGTTCTTTAATAAATTAAAGCATTCATTTGAAAATTAATTTTGATATTTCCTAAAACAAAAAACTAAAATTCAATAGTTCAAAAAATTTGAGCGAATTTAGTTTTTTAAAACAAACATCTAACTGACACAATAAATAGTGTCCACTATTTCATAATACAAATTTTTAAAATGTCGGTCGACACTTGAATTTTGTAAATTTACACGACATTTTTTTTAAACTTAGAGGACCCAAGAAGAGATTATATAGAAGAAGATTAGAAGAGATTATATATATAGAAATGTATATAATCTCTTCATAAACTTCATCAAATTCAACAGAATTTTGCATATTTTACTTCCTCTACTTTTTGACTAGAATACTCTATATCTAAGTTAGTTTTTTTGTAAAATATCAAATAAAACATCAGTCATCAGATTATAGTACAAAATTATCGTTAAATTCTTCAAAAAAAAAAATGCGATAACTCTTTGCAATCTTAATTGTGTCGTTTGTTATCCCAGCCTTCTGGATTCTCAATAATATTTTCAAATAAATCAGATAAGCCTTGCTTTTCGCTTTTTAAGCTATTTACCAAATGAGATGAATAATTCCAATATGTTGTAGCTAATTTTGGAAATTTTCTTTTAATAATTTCTTTTTGTAGACACCGAAAAAAAATGAGGCTAAAAATTGATGCAAAAAATAATTTACAATTTTTTATAAGCAATACCGATAGCAACAACTAAATTTAGTACATGTGCGCAACAATGCACAAACATAGCTTCTGGGAAAATGTCTTTTACTTTTTACTGCATCCCATTCAAATCTCCTGCCATGACTTCCGTCCCATCGTGTATTTGAGCAATCAGTTTGTTCTAGCATCCCAACTCAAAATCGTTTCTTGCACAACATTACACAAAGCTTTTGCTGAACGGTCACCACTAATATTTTTAAAAAACAAACATCTTTCCACTGGCTCACTACAATTATTAACATGTCGTAGCACAACCGATAACTGCAATTTGTGAGATATGCCAGATGTTTTATCAGCATAAAAGCAACGAATGTGGCTTTTCTTTTACATTATTTCTAATTTCTGAAATTACAATATTTTTTTACCGATGCAATAATATCATTTTGTATTTTATTAGAGGTTCCAGAAAATAAAATTTCAGTTCTTAGGTGGGTTGCTAAAAGGTCATCCTATTTACTAATTAAAGTTATTATTTCTATGTAGTTTTCTCGATAAAGGGAATTTATATTCTCCTTGTGTCCACGAAATGCATCGTCTTATTTTCCTAAGTAAAAAACTACATTTAATGATCTCTTGAGAATATTTCTATATCTTGTTACTTTTTCATGGTGTTGAAGAATCGATGAAGTCTTTTGTTTATATAACATTAAATCTATCATGAAGGAACCAAATTCATTTAACAGTATTACGTTATTTAGGTGAGAATGTGTTTTTTCTTGTTTCTTTGAGATTTAAATCACTGAGGCCTTGTTTTATCCAAATATTTTTATCCTTTTCAATTACAACAAAAAGTAAACAAGGCCAACAGTACAACTTATTCAATTCCCTACACAGCCGGTTAACCATTTAAAATTTTCTTACATAGATTTTTAAAATGTCGTACTTTTTGTTGTCCTTTTATTTTAACATTTTCCGATCAAATAATATCCGGAGTCAGTCTACTTAATTTAGCTATTTCGTTTTTTGTAGTAACGTCTCTCTCTCGAAAATGGATTTTGTAAAAAACATATAATTATTGAGACATCTGAGTTCTCCATTCTGAAATAGATTATTTATTATAAATATAAATTTAAAGAATGAAATAAACAAAATACTTACGTACGAGTAGTGAGGCATAACTATGAAAACAGCTAAACTTATGAGAATTCTACTAGCACTGAAGCAAAAATCAAGTCTTGTGCTGTATGGTGTCCTATCAACGGCGAAAATGCAACGCTTCGGGTTTTCACAAAAAACTTATGTTTTGAGCAAGGCCACGCGGTGCCTTGGAGCCTCATCAGTGTCGACAAACCGAACATCTATTTCCACGTGCAGAGGATTTCACCTCACGCTGGCACTGTCGGGACGAACTGTTTCTTGCTCGGTCAATGCGGATTAAATTATATTTATTATTTTAATAAATATAATTTAATCCACATCCACAATTAATAATTTTGTTTTTAACATTTAGAAATCATATATTCTGCGAAAAACACCTTGATAATTTTTAAAAAACAAAACCAGGGATGTGATGTTACAGATATAACTTATATACTGTCCGTACGATACAAAGAATGGTAGAAATTGAACTGTTCTTTAAAATTCGTTTCTTTTTTATCTAACAAAACAAAATAGTTTTTCAGCGAATTACTTCTATAAAATATCATAAATCACTGAAATTACTTTACCTCATTGAAACATTTCCCTTTATTTTGATAAAATACTTCTTTTATATTTCCATAAAAACAAAATCTTACAATATTAGATTTAAGCATTAACCGTCTCCAAAATCGTATGGCCAGTTAATCAGTTAAAAAACCAAAAGCGCTTCAGCACGTAAGTCCCCTCTCTAATACAACGCTTATACCTTCAGATGATTCTGAATGCCAAGTGCAGGAAAAATAGCTGCACTTGCCTTAGTGCTATACTATGCTGTGCTTCGCCAGTAGCTCACACATATAAAGCGTGATTTTCTATTAGTGGGCGCCAAGCTGGTAGCCGAATGGTTAGCGCTCTTGTCTTCGGTCCAACAGTTCGTGGGTTCGAATCCCACCTTGGGCATGGATGTTCGTAGTAGTTCAGAATCCCCTTTAAGCCGTAAGTCTCGGTCTAATTAGCCCTCGTGCGCAGAAAATGACCGAATACAAATACAAAAAATGATGAATCCCAATACAGTAATGTTAACTCTCAATTAAAGCCATCATTCTAATTTATTTAAAATTATTAAGATAAAAGTTAAATAATTTCACTAAGTAAAAAACAGCCAGTGTATTTTATATTATTAGTAAACAGAGTCAAACTTTTCCCCTTCATTTATGTCCGAAAACAGTTTAATGCAAAGGAAGAATCTTATTTAAGACCGGAATGTGTGATAAAAGTTGATTTGATATGATTAGTCAACACAAATTTAATCTCGGCAGCAGTCCGTCACATCTGTGGAGCAAGATAAGAAGGCATGAAACGAAACAATAAGAAAGCTTTGAATTGTTTCATACTCATAAAAAGTTTTTCAAGAGACATCTAATAATAGTTATCAACAGATATCTAATAGACGCACACATCTTATCTCAATTCTGAAATAGTGAGAGTATCTTTAGTTTATGTCTTAAGAATCACAACTAAATGGGATTATTGAACATAAATAAATATAATCATAATAAATGTGAATTGTAAGGAAAAGAGTGATTTTTCGAAAAGAACGTATAGTAATGTAAATTTACATCCATTTGGTAGCATTCCTTCCATAACTTCAGCATAAAATTGCTATACTGTAAATTATTTATAGTTTAGGAGCAAGTAACTGCGTAGTTTCATAGTTTTCTTGTCCGTATGATAGATACCGATCCAGACGAAAACCGTTGTGTTAACTAAGCCTTTTGATATGTTCTGCAATTTTCTTTTACATTATTCTGTTAAGAAAGGTCTCTCTTTATTCCGTAAGGTATGTTCTCTGCAAGGTTCCGTGCAGCTCCTCGGTTGCGGTATGACTTTAGAGGAGGGTCAATCTGAAGAGGAGGTTAACTGCGTTGAACAACATCTGGTGGCAAAAAGAGAGAGACACAGCCAAAAGTATATCACAATAAGATTTCTACCAGCAACTATCCATAGCATAGATTACGTTGAAACCGAAGGCTATTTATTTTAATACTTGGTATTGGCTGAATTTCATTTTGATCAGTGACTTTCGAATTTCCGTTGTCGTAAAGCTAGGTAAGGTAGAGGGACCACTTTGCTATGACGGTGTCTAAAATCATATTGACAGTACTGCAAAACAAAAAAAGATGCGGAAGAAAGATTTCAATATAACATGGTCTACTTTGAAGCGCTCAATCCAAAACCGTTCCCGAAACTTCATTATCTCCATAAAGAATGTGGTATACTATTCCTCTATACATAAACACTATACAGTGCACATGCTTGCTTAATTAGATTTTTAAGCGAATCCATATTAAATGATATATATTGTTATACTCTGCCTTTACAGACTGGTCAATAAGATTTATAAGAAATACTGAGACGGTGAGTGCAATTCCGGTTATTTGCTCGTTGTCCTATTATTTGTATGGAATATGTGAGTTCATCTTTCTCCAATTCATTTTTTGGACAGAGTGCATTTTTAATGTGCTTTCTACATCATTAATTACGAAAATAATCATTTTCAATAACCAATGATTAATATTATATTTAATAAATATTATTAATTAAATAAATTTATTAAACTTAAACCTATTCATAATAATATTTGTACGGAAAACTATAACTAAAATAATCCTATTAAATTTTTTACTAGATCCTTCTTAAAACAAAAGGTATTAATTAAAACTGTCTTTATAAAGAATGTTTACAATAGAAATGAAACATAAAAACACATTAAAAATTACTTTAAAAAATATTTACTGAATAATCACGGGTAAATAAACTTGCTTAAGATTTATCACAAATGAAAATTAAAATGTTAGACAGTTATTTTCATCACTATACACACACAAAATTTTGTTCCATACTTCAGCACTAATGATGAATTTACACTCTATATATTTCAATTTATTTCTAATGTCACAATAATTAAAATAGTTAAGAAGTGACATTTTTAAATTTATCAAAAGAAGTACTGAGAGATTAATATTTAATGCAAGAATTTATAGTATTTTTGATAGTTAAAGAATAATTTAAAGTTATAATTTTGTGAAGAAAAGTAATGTTTCAGAAATTATTTAAATATATAAGCAATGTTAAATAATAAATTAATTACTGAAAGAGTGAAAAATGTAACGAAAATTACTTCTTAATGTTCATAAATTTCACATCAATTTCTTTTTTAAAAACAAGGTAGGAAAAAGTCCAATTGCTATTAAAGAAAGTATGTGATCTAAATGCAAGGTTAATCTGTGCTTTAGGTACCCCCCATGCCAAATCGGCGTTAAATGCGCCAAGCGTGGCAAACCCAAAATTACGTCATCCGTCCGCTCTTTATGGCAGAGGCGAAATTTTAAAGCGCTTTTTCGCGCATGCTCATTAATCTTTTGTTTCAGCCTTTTCATTGGCCGTTAATTAATTTTAGTTTTAAATAGCGGTATAATTTAAAATTTGATTTACGATTTCATTACCATTGGATTTGCCCTGGAGGTAGAACGCTCGAGTGATCTGGCCTTTCAACTGTTTGTAAGTAGAATTTTCTTTTGGAGTTTTTTCTGCTTATATTTTAGCTAAAACCTTGAGAACACTATGGAATTAGATTTAGCTGAAGCTTTGACTGCAACTAATAAATATTCAATTGGCTATTTTAGCATTTTGCCAGTCATGGGAAAAAAGGCTGTGTTGGAATGGTGTATGAAAGAGGGAATGATTGCTTCTACGCATAAATGTCCAAAGTGTGGGTCGCAAATGAGTTTAAAGACGAGGCAGGATATGACTGATGGTTTTATGTGGTTTTGCAGAAAAAAAGGTCGAGAGAATGCGCACGAATGTTCCAAGAGTGTAAGAGATGGCTCGTGGTTCAGTCACAGCCATTTGAGTGTAGTTCAGATTCTAAAATTGACGCGACTGTGGTATGCAAAGGCGATGCATGAGTATATTACGAGGGTTGCTATTTATATTTCTGGCCTTGGCAACAACAAGTGTTGCTAGGCGACCGAAGACGATTTTAATCGAAAGTTTGATATTTTTAAACATAAATTCAGCAGACGATTTACCATTATAGCTTTATTTGTGTTGTTGACAGTAAATTGAAAAGTTCTTCTCTGTCAAAAAATGGAATTGAATCGTGAACATTTTCGTGCCATTATTTTTCATAACTTTCGACGTGGATTGTTAAGACAAGAGTGCTTCGATGAACTTAATTCTTTATACAGCGATAAAGCGCCATCCTACAGCACTGTAAAAAATTGGTATAACGAATTTAATCGTGGTCGATGTTCGATCCAGGACGAATCCCGTGCAGGTCGTCCAAAATCCGTTGTTGTGCCAGAAAAGATCAATGCTATGCGTGAACTGATAAAGCAAGATCGTCAAGTGACATACCGTGAGATAGAGGCGTCTTTGGACATTAGTATGACTAGCATCAATAAAATATTGCATGAACATTTGAGCGTAAAAAAAAATTTGTTCGCGTTGGATCCCGCATAATCTGACAAACGCTCAAAAAAAGGCTCGTGTCGATTGGTGCAAGGAAATGTTGGAAAAATACATTCAAGGTACATCAAAGGCTGTGTATAACATCTACACAGGTGACGAATCATGGATCTATGCATATGAGCCGGAAACAAAACAGCAATCAACTGTATGGGTCTTCCAAGACGAGGCAAAACCAACAAAAGTTGTTCGAGGAAGAAGCACATCGAAACAAATGATTGCCTGTTTCTTCGGCATTAACGGTCATGTGGCAACAGTGGCGTTAGAGCAACGCAGGACGGTCAATTCTGAATGGTACACGACCATTTGTTTGCCAGAAATCATCGGAGAAATTCGAAAAAAGCAGAACAGGCGAATCATTCTTCATCATGACAATGCGAGCTCTCACACATCGACTCAAACAAAGGCATTTCTGACGGAGCGAAAGATCGAACTGATGGGTCATCCGCCGTACAGTCCTGATTTGGCACCCAATGACTTCTTCTTATTCCCACACATCAAAAATAAATTACGTGGACAACGATTTTCGACCCCCGAAGAAGCGGTGGATGCATTCAAAACGCATGTTTTGGAGTTACCTCAATCGGACTGGAAAAAGTGCTTTGAAAATTGGTTCAAACGCATGCAAAAGTGTATTGATCATCATGGAGAATATTTTGAAAAACAATAAAACCAATTTCGATCCTACATATTTGTTTTTTCATTATTAGGCCAGAAATATAAATAGCAACCCTCGTATGTATTAAGTGAAGGTGTTTGAGCATGCAGTGACTGATTGGTATATGTTTTGTAGAGAAGTGTGTCAGGAAATTATGATGAATGAACATGCGGAAAAGATTGGTGGATATGGAAAGATAGTTGAGATTGATGAATCAAAATTCGGGAAAATGAAGTATGGAAGAGGAAAGCCTGTAAAGAGTGAATGAGTTTTCGGCGGTGTTGAAAGAGAATCGGGTAAATGTTTTTTTAGAGTGGTTGAAAAGAGAGATGCTGAGACGTTGCTTCCGATTGTCAGGGACTGGGTATTGCCTGGGATGACTATATATTCAAACTGTTGGAAGGCCAATAACTGCCTTGAAAAAGAAGGTTATGAACATCTGAGGGTCAACCACAGTTTGACTTATGTAGACCCCGAAACTGGTGCCCACACTATTTCTATAGAGGGAACTTGGTCGGCGATCAAACGCGCACTTCATGGAACGCACCATGTTCCTGGCGAGTTTAAACAACGTAAAAAAAAGGAAAAACGGGATCTAAAAATCATTTTCAAGATAATCAGGTATGTGGAAATTTGTTTTCAGTGTATTTTTATTAAACCACTTTAAAAATTATCATACTTTTTCTTCATATTTTAGTGTATTTTTTGTTATACAATTCGTAAAAAGAACATTGTTCTTATTTTGAAACAGTCAAGTTCGTTAAAAACACGGACTTCGTTTTCGTCCCCATGGCAACGGCGTTTTTGCATAGTGTCTCTCGGAGAATTCAACTCCGGGAGACAAGACGCAAAAACGCGCCAGTTGGCGATTTTTGAAAAATACGCCATGGGGGGTACCTAAAGCACATTTTCACCAAATGCAATAAGTGTTACATGAAATTATATATTTTTGAAATAGTTGCAAAGCAGAAAAAATATTGCATACTAGTAAAAGGAGAATTTTAAAATACGATAAATTGGTTCATAAAAAATCCCTATCTATTCTACTAATTACACACACATTTCTAATTCCAAAGAGATCACCATTTAGCTTTTGCATCGTAGCTTTTCTGGTATTTATTTGATCACTAATAATACGAGTAATTTTAAAAATAAAAGAGTATATATAAATAATATTGCCACAAAATATCAATTTATGTATTAAAAATGCTCAAATGAGAAACTATACAAATATATTTTCATTATACAACTTTAATTAGTATAAAATTAAAGATGCATAAGAAAAATTCTAAAATCTGAATTTTCAAATATTTTCCTAAATTTGTAAGTTTTAATTTTTAACTTCTACAAATTCAATTTAACAAAGAATCTCTTCAAAACCAACAAAATTTATTTTCCCATATTTATCAAAAATGCAAAACCTTTTATTTAATAAACGCATTAAAAATCTGTATATCTCACATGCAAGTGCAACACACAATTCTGAGACGAAACGATTACTCGAACAAATTTTACTGAGAAAAATTCTTAAAGAAGAGAATACTTCGAACACACATTACTAAAAGTTCGAATAGATTTCCAGGAGTATAAATGTCCCTTACTTGTTTCAAATGAATTAATTTCCTCTAGAACACTTCATGGTGGATTTCTGATTTGATGTTCGTTCTTTGATCATCTACCCATTCGAGCAAATACAAAGATAGTTCTAATCGATAATTCCATCGAAAGTAATCGATTTATTACGATATCTCAATTGCATGAGGCGAATTATTAAATGAAGCGAAGCTAAGTGATCACTTGAGCAGAAATGCAAATGGATCGCTAGAAATCGTCTGCTCCTGGAATTAGGAGTTCCTTCGCATAAATAATAATTACTCTTCTCTTCAAAACGGAATCTTGTTTATCATAGAAGGTAGGGGTATGAAATTTACATAACTTCATACAAGGGCTGTGCAACATTAAGGGAGTTATGTCTCCCCTCTGCGAACAGAAAGAGAATTTGAATTTGTTTCTGACATAGAAAATACCGGTAAAAAGAATTTTGAGAATTTGTTCAAGTTCTTACAAGAACATCAGTGTTGGAAGGGGGGGTGAATTTTTCAGCAAGATATGTGAAAACTTTATTTTCAATTTCTTAAAAACAAAAGTATTTCCCGCTAACAATTTAATTGCTTTCCTGAACGATTTTGATGAAACAAAAGAATTTAGAATTCTTAACTTATTATTTTGTCTTGTATATTTGAAATCTATGACTTTATTCTAAGACCATTCATATGACTCTATCAAATTCTGAGCGTCGATTTGGTTCTACATAGAAATGCAATCAGTTTGAAATAGCTTGCATTTAATTTGCATTGAAATACAGTTTAAATATATCAAATTCTTAGCGTTGGTTTGGCTCTACATAGAAATGCAATCAGTTTCAAATAGCTTGCATTTAATTTGCATTGAAATACAGTTTAAATATACATATATCAGCACCTAAATATAAAAATTAAAAGAAGTTTGAAATAAAATTAAATCACACACAGAAGTATATGAAAGAAAGATTTCTAATTCAAAAAATCTATCATGTGGAATTCTTAATCTCCGCAAGGTGGTGCGATCATCGAGATTTGAAGGATATGCAAAATAATAAGTGTTGAATCAGCAAAAAAATTAACGGAAAACTGTTCTGTTTTCATTTTTAAGCGAAATATTTTGATTTGATCATTATTAACATTTGAAATTCAAAATAACATAAAATATTCAAATTCAAAATTTAATCTTTTCTAAAAAGAGTATGACAAAAACAAATAATGAAAACATGGAATTATATTGATTCGTTTGATGTAATAAAGGGAAAGATATTTAATCATGTGAAGTGATTTCCAAGCAATATCTCATTTAGTTCTCTGTGCTCACAGAGGCCTCTAAAAGTCATCTCGTAAATTCATACCAAATCGCAAATTACAATAACGATCTTTTCATGATAAATTCTCGTGTAATCATATCGTGATGAATTTCATATTTACAAGGATTTCATTTATTACTTGTGCAGTGTGTAACTCTAATTTAACTGAGCCAATCTGCTCTCTCTGGCATCAGAGTTGATAAAGCTGTTCCTCTATGTAAATCCAGCAATACTTAGTCCATCCTTTTGGTATTAGTTAAAACTTAGATTAAAGAAATGTGACAGAATGATATTTTAAATTTGAGAACGTGTGTTTTAGAGTAAATGAGTGATCAAAACAATTAAGAAAGCAAAAAGGTAGGATCTACATAATTAGGCAGATTTCGATGAGCATAGAATGCACGCAGAAAAAAAACTGCAACACAGAACTACGTAAAAACTTATTTCCTTGGAATAATTGGAAGAGCAGAAGGAGACATTTCAGAGAAATAATTTAGTAATTGCAACTGAATAAAAAATAAATACTTTATAATGGTGCAAGAGAAATTTAATATAGTGAGAGATCTCCTCGAACTACTAAGATTATGTTTTACATGGATGTGGTGAAGTTTTCGATGAAAACTTTTGGCTTTGTTCTTCAATAAGTGCAACCTCCAAAATGAGTTGGTATTATCAGAAAAAAGCAATAATCATTAGTGTATTAATATAAAATGAGCATTGAATCTGAGTATTTTGAGTCACCAAATTTTAAAGTTGAAAAGTATGTCAGTCCATAACGTAAGCATGCTGATTCCAAACCTGGCTATCGATCCAACTGATCCGCAGAGTGATTTTTTTGAATGACTGCAAGCTTATTCGGGATCTCTCCATACGCCTGTTGCCTCGTCTCAAATGCAGCAAACAGTAATTGTCTTCAAACACCTTGCATCAAACCCCAATATTCCGCAACCTACCTTATTGTGTCCGCAAAGTATTTTGAGGTTAGCACCATTGGCCTATACTGATACAGAAAAAACCATACTAAAAAGAAATTTATTTCAGATTCCTTTCGTTCTGTTACCAAAAGAAGATATTTGCATAGCTAATACCGTTTCACTATGTACAAATTGCTAATGGATCATATTGCTATGGTAGCATATGGAAGATTTTAACCTGACTGATGTCGCCTCTTATAACAAGATGTTGGTCTCTGATAGCGTAATAGCAAAATATATATGACGGTTTTTGTATGTTACCCACCACGTTAATTACTTATGTAAGTATTTTACCATAGACATGTCACCAGGAAAACTCCCTAGTATCCACCTGATGGACAGAAACACAGCATTCCTCTTCCCGACAGAAGAAACACAACGTCCATTTCCCATCATTCGACAATGGATTGTACTGAAACAGGAGCCTTATACCCCGCAGAAACGTTCTCCTACCGCTGTGAGCCTACTGACTTAAAAGATGGTTTATGTTTAATTTTAATTCTAATATTAATTTTAACCACAATGTGAATGCTTCTTTGTAATTCACTGTAAAAATTACTTATTCCGTGATGTGCATGATTCCTGAACTCTTCTAGCTTCAAGAAAGGAAGAGGGTGATTCTTTTCTTTTTTTCTTTTAAATTATCCTATTTGTGTAACTGTTGACTCCCCTTTATTTCAACAAAGGTACGTATTTACTATTTTTTATCACCAATTTAAAAAAAATTCCTTCCAGTTCAAGAATTCAGGCGCATGTTTTGGTATCCCCAATACTTTAGACAGAAATGCATTTGAACGTAAATGAAAAGAAACGCTATTTCAATATTTAATAACTTGTAACTAACAGGAATTTTCAAATAAACAAAACTACTGTTACAAAAATAGCTTCCACAAATAGTCTTGTTAGTGGCGATTGCTATAGTAACAAGAGCAACTCATTTCAAATGGGGATTAAAAGTGTAATGAATTGGTGGTATTTATTCTTAAAACATCCCTTAAGCCAATATTGGAGCTTTCCTATCGTCTCCTTATTTCAGTGTAACGTTTCATTTTGAAATTTTGACATTACAATGTTAGTAACTTATTTAAACTGTAATTTACGTGCTGATTTTAACTCTGTAAAGTTTCTTTCACGGAAAGAAATTTGTGGTTATTTTCCTCTTTTTAAAATTGTCATCTATAAGTGATAAAAAGTATATAAGGCCTTTATCTACACTTTTAATGTGCAATTTCCGTAAAACATTTAGAATTTATTTTTTTAATTTCAAGCAAATATTAACTCTCAACATCTAAAGCTAACGCTTTTCCCAATAAGACACTGATCGGAGATGCATTTGAAAATGGATGCCATTAGTTTCAACTTCAGTATTTAATAAGTTTAAAATGAAAGGAATGTGTTTTAAGTCTTTCATACTTCATTCGATTTGTTTTTTGTTGATTGACCATACAAATCTTTGATCAACAGGAAAATTAATAATAACTAATAGCAAAAAATAATTATTAGATACCGTTATTTTTTTAAAAAATCACAATTATTATCCGAATGCCAGATACATGTTTTCTCTAATAGAGACACCCGCAAAAATTAGGCCACTTTTGGCCAAACAGGATATAATAAGTTCTTAGCAAAACAGATTAGAACGAATAAATTAACATTTTTCTGGATTATATAAGACTGCACTTCTTTCTGTTCTATTATTACATTTTTTTTTTTACAAATGCTTATCTTATTATTCACGAAAAAATACTTAATTTCCCTGAAAGAAGAGGAAAATATACGAGAAATCTTTTTGGATCGCGAATGAAAGGATGTGCACCCACCTCAGTCAGAGCACTTCACCGCGGCAGCAGAGTCACCCTTCATGCTCGAGTAATCACCACATCCGTCGCACCAATAAGTGAAATGCCTTAGTTGAGCAGTCCGTTATCAAAACTGGCGAAGAATTTTCTTCTCTTCCCCCCCCCCTCCGTTCATTACACTATAAAGAAGTCCTCGTGTGAATATTTTGGCGGGGAAATGAAGAGGGCGCGTAATTTCGTAATCGACTATTTGGCGACATCATTAGTTGGCGGGGAATTCGGTAATTGTGACAGAGTGCTTAAAACTCTCAGCTGACAAAGTTTAGACTGTCAGTTTCCGTTGTTGGTGACAATATTACGCCGTCGAGGAGCGAAGGCTTCGAAATTCACGAACAGTTTGTGGAGCGATGGAAATCGTTCAATTGGGTAAAAGGGGGAAATTAAGAATAAAAATCGAATTCTGTACTTTCAATAAGAGGCTGATTGAGTGCACTTCCTACATGGAAGAGTAACGAAGTGCAGTTGACAAAATTGTTTGTCACTGATGGGATCGTGTCAGCGATCATAACGACATCTGGTGTCACAAATGGGAATAAAATTTAAATGTAATTTAAGAGGTTTATGTTACTGCTTTCATTTCTAAGTTAATATTTATTGTGACCACACATAACGCGGAATCAAAAATATCGTCATTTAAAGTTATGAACTTTGACATGGTCGACTGGGAATGCAGCCTTTTCTCTCTAAAATCTCATATCATGACATCAGAGGGAATCTTCTCCGTAAAATGTAGCTGGCTGCAGGCAGAATTATTAGCACTCTGGCCTTCGATTCAACTGTTATCGGGTTCGATTTCCACCGCAGACTTTGTTTCATCGCACAGTAAGTAGTCCAGTGGCATCAGTGGCGTAGTAATGGGGGGGCAAGGGGGTCTATCATGACCCGGGATCCACTTTAAGATGGGCGCCAAATAGCAGCTACGAAAATTATTTTCAGAAAAATTTACTTTTTTATACGAAATTAGAAAATTAGTCTTATTCAGAGAAATATATTTTAAATTTAATAATTTTATTCTCCTGTTGAAGAGCTTGTCATATGTGAAAATGTTCCTTTTTTATATTTCCCTATTAATAAGTTTGTATAGTTTAGTTCGTATTAAAAAGTGTGTTCTTCTAATCGCTTTTTCCATTATCTTTTCTTACAGTTTTTTTATATTTTCCTCAAGATTTGTGGTGCTTTATCATTATTTTGTGCAGTAAATCTTGTACATGTGATGATGGAACAAAGTTAAATTTTTCTGATAAAATTTCTAATATATAATTTATATTGGTTAGTTTCCTTTTTATGCATTTGAGATGTTTTTAGTTTCAACATATTTACCAAATAATTTGTGTTGATGTTATATCTCTTGATTTACGGATCAATAATTTAAGATGATTCCAAAAAGGTAAGCTCATGATTTAATCTGTAAATGATTTGACTTAGTGAATACAGCAAGATTCACTATGTTCTTTAGAATTCTAATTTTTTTACAATACAGAGGATGTTAACACATTTTTAGAACGATTTCGATAAAGAATTTTAAAAAAGTAAATATTTTAGAATAAAACTTTTTCTAAACGCAAACCCACCACGATAGATTTCGACAAATATGCTTGAAAGTGAGAGCATGAATGGGATTGGATATCGTGTAACAAAACCATTGTCAATCCGGCAACTGTCAGTTTGTGGGTACGATTCCAAACTGCGTGCAGATGTCTTTAGTGATTAAAAATCATTTTTGAGACACTCAAGCATCCGTTGTGTATTGCGTTCCGGGTGGATTCCTTACATATAAGGCAGAAATATCCCCGTGTCGCAAAGGAGAAAAAGTCCCAAGCACCCATCACGACATAAGTGGTGCAGAAGAAGTGAATCTTTCATCTTCCATTAAAAAATAATGATGGGTTCAATGCCCAGATTAATTGAAAAAAATATCTCACCTCAGGTGGCGACTTGACTAAGATCTAAAATTACCACTTATTTGTTAGCTAACATAAGCAAAGATTGGAAATGTGTGAATTATATTACTATAATGAATCTTAAGTTATTAATTTCAACCATTTAATAATTAACTTATTAATTTTAATCATTATTACTTACACGGATCTCATTTCAAGTTTTAAACTAAACTCAGTAGCATGACAGCCCATATGGTGCCGATATCTGTTTTCATGACCGAAGCCCCTGGGTTGGTTGGTTGGGTTTTATGGCGCAAGGTCCAAATATGAACATGATGCGCCAAGAATAAAGTTTTGGAAAAAAAAATATATATATATATGTATTTTTTACTTATTTTGTTTTATTTTATATTATACATGTTTTTTTTTTCTTTTTTTTTTTTTTTTTGAAAACCCAAGCAACATTAAAATTTTAAAGAACAAAAATCAGTGTATATATAATCTTAAAACATAGAATAAAATAAATAAAATATATATATATATAAAATTTTAAAATGTATAAATATAAACTATATAAAATTAGAAAAACCTATTGCTCTCAAATAAACAAATAGGTTTCTGTGAGGTGGTTCTCCCACCAAATCAAACATAGTTAAAAGGTTTGTTTTGAAAAATTTAAAACGGTAGACGTTAAAAGAAGGACATGAAATTAAAATATGATAGACACAGTAAATGCTTCATCACACGCTTCACACCATGGATTTAGTTCACTTAAAAACAAATGTCTGTGTGTGAAACGTGTGTGTCCGATACGAAGGCCAGTCAATCTAACATCAGCACTTCGTAACGGTAAAATTGGTAATGAGATGAGGGATGAGAAAATGGTATGTAACTTGTTGCCAACCTGCATGTTCCACAATTCTTGCCAAAGACCATGTATAAAACTTTTTACACCCTTTCTCACATCAGAGGGCAGAACCTATAGTGAAACAGGATCTGATGCAGCCTTTGCAGCTGCATCCGCTCTCTCATTTCCATCAAGATCTACGTGACTTGGTATCCAACAAAATATAATATCATATCCCTTGCCATCAAGGGAGTCTAACGCTCTGAAAATCTTTCACACAACAGGATGGCAAGTAAAACTATTGTTTCTCAATGCTTCCAATACACTCATGCTGTCAGTATATATACAAAATTGACGATGACCATCTGTACTCACATGCTGAAGCGCATAATAGATTGCTGTGGCTTCAGCGGTAAAGATGGAGCAGTATGAATACAGACTGTAACTGAAAGCTGTATTGTAAATAAAAACTCCACAGCCCACATGTACTGCTGTTTTTGAACCATCTGTGAATACAAGTGTGTATGATTGATACTGACAGCGATGGTTGGAAAAAAGCGCTTGAAAAACAATAGGTGTTGTGTCTGATTTTGAAAACTAAACAAAAGAGTTATTAAAGTTAATTGTTGGATCATACCAAGGCGGATGAAGAAAATGATCATTTATTTCAATTTGAACATCACATAGGTCTGAGAGCCACAGATTTGATTTGGCTCGTGTGATAAAAGGTGGGATGCTCATTGGACGAGCATCATATATTCTTTTATGAAAGGCATTAGGAACCATGGAACGTACTGGATGGTCAGGGGTCGACATGATCTTAGCGTAATAATTGAGAGACTGCTGCCTTCGTCTCAGGTCTAACGGTAGTTGATTACATACAGCGTATAGACTCTGGACGGTTGATGTGAGGAATGCCCCAGAGCATATCCTCAAAGCAGAGTGATGAACTGTGTCCAGTCTTCGTAAAATAGAAAATCTAGCCGATCCATAAACAACACATCCGTAGTCAATGCGGGATAGAATCAATGGCTGATAAATTCGAAGTAGTGATGTGCGATCTGCACCCCAAGATGTATTTGACAACATCTTGAGGATATTAAGCGCTCGTTCACACTTGTTCCGCAAATATAAAACATGTGGGAGAAAGGTTAATTTTCGGTCAAAGATAATACCCAGGAATTTTATTTCATGGACTTCTTGTATTGGAGTGCTGTTGATGTAAATTATAGGACCATTATGTAGGCTAGTCTTTCTACAGAAGTGGACACATTTACTCTTGCTAGGAGATAGAGTATGGCCATTCTCAGCACACCAAGCTGCAAGCTTGTTAACTGCTGTTTGCAGTTGTCTCTCAATTAATCGAATATTAGACCCCTGACAAGATATTTGAAGGTCGTCAACATAGAGTGTAACATTTATTGAGGGGGGTAATTGATGTAAAATGTTACTGACGAATAGATTAAAAATGGTGACACTTAAAATGGAGCCTTGGGGAACAACCTCGGCTTGAAAACAAGTATTGGAAAGTACAGTTCTAATACGAACTTTAAAAACACGGGAGCTCAAAACATTTTGTAGGAATATCGGAAGATTACCCCGAAAGCCAAAATCATATAGTGAACGGAGAATTCCATATCGCCATGTACGGTCATATGCCTTCTCGATGTCAAAAAAATGGAGACCAGATGGTTCCTCCGCAAAAAAGCATTGCGGAATTGGGTTTCCAAATATGTACCATTATCAAAAGTGGATCTCCCTTTTCGGAAGCCACTCTGATTAATATACATACATTTATTTTTTTCTAAGACATATACGAGACGGGCGTTGACCATACGTTCGCGAGTCTTACAGAAGCAACTTGTCAGAGCTATAGGTCGATAATGTGAAGGCTCTGAAGGATCTTTACCATCCTTAAGAACCGGAATCACTATCGCTTCATTCCAAGCTGATGGAAATTTCTCTTCATTCCAGATCCTATTGAACAAAAGTAATATGTTCAATAGGGAGTCTGGACTTAAATTTCGAAGCATTTGATAGCTGATTCCATCAGGTCCTGGACTGGTATCATGGGCCTGCTTTAATGCTCTCTTCAATTCCACCATCCTAAACTCGCAGTTGTAAGAAAAGGCTTCACCATGGTAGAAACGAATTGGTGTTCGCTCAGCGCGACTCTTAGTCCTTAAGAACGAAGGACTATAAGAGTCGTTGCTTGAGACACTAGCAAAAGTTTCACCAAGGGTATTAGCAATGTCTTGAGGAGAAGAGAATACAGCAGCTCCGGTTTTTAAAATAGGAATTGAAAAATCCTTATAAATCCCATTGTCTGCTTTCACTTTTCTCCACAACTGTTTACTAGATGAGGAAGATGTAATTGAAGATACATAGCGAGACCAAGATTCCTTCTGACTTCGACGACGAGCTCTGCGAGCTAGTGCTTTTGCTCTCTTAAATGCTAATAGATTCTCCATTGTGGGGTACCTCTGAAACAACCCCCATAACTTCCTTTGCTTTTTGTAAGTTTGTTGGCATTCTTTATTCCACCAAGGTTTGCAACGCCTTTTTGGTATAGAGGAACTTTTGGGTATTGCGACATCAGCTGCATTTATAATTGTTTTAGTGACTTTTCTAACGGCTTCATCAATACTCTCGATCAAAACCATTTCATTATCAATAACTGCCAATTGTGTAAATGACGTCCAATCTGCCCGACTGAACACGAAGTAGGTAGACGTTGTAGTACACTACTACCTCCAGTCTGGGAGATGACGAGAGGAAAATGATTGCTATTGTGCAGATCATTTCCTACATTTAAATTTAAAAATGGCAGCAATGATGGTGAACAAATAACAAGATCGAGGGAATGAAATGTTCTTGTGGGTACGTGAAAATGTGTCTTCTCGTCGGTATTAATGAGACAGAGACTATTATCAGAAATAAATTTCTCAGTCTGCGACCGCGAGAATTAGTATCATCACTGCCCCACAAGGCATTATGGCCGTTGAAATCACCTAACAATAGGAATGGTGTCGGCAGCTGATCAACTAATTCATCAAGTTCCTCTTGGCGGATGACATCATGTGGTGGTAAATATAGACTACAGACTGTAATCATACATGTGGTGTGAATTTTCACTGCTACAGCCTGTACAGTAGTATTTAATTGATGGATAGCGCTGGGGAAATATTCGATGTTAATATACATACACCTCCAGATATTGCACCATCATCACCACGGTCTCTTCTAAAACATTTAAATTCTCGCATAGAAATGATGTTGGAAGACTTCAGGAATGTCTCCTGAAGTGCTATACATGCAGGGTTGTAATACTAGAGACTTGATGTCATCAAGATGTGATCGCAAACCATGGCAGTTCCAAGATACAAAGGAAGTTATTGTTTAGTTTTAAAAGCTCCTTTACTGGAGCTGGAAGACGGGTCTTTTGTCATATCCTCGAGCGATGTATCATCGTCCGAGGGAAATGGGGACACCGCGTCAGTGTCCAGGCATGAGAAAGCATTGCGGGTGAAAACTGATGTTTTTGCATTTTTTAATTTTAATGCTTTCTCTGCTTTTGATTTAGCAAAAGTAGCTTTTCTTGAAAATGTAGGAGTTTTCTTAAATATAGGATTTTCTTTTATTTGGGGTAATTTCACTAGGGAAACCAAAATTGGTTCAGTTTGTGTGCTGCTCGATTTGGTGACCTTTCTGGCAGCAGTAGCATAACTAACTCCTGGCTGTGGGGTACGGGAAGTGACCAATCGCCTCGCCTCAGGATTTGAGCATTTTTGATTAACCTTAATCGTGGTTATCTCTTTTTCCAGTAAATACTGAGGACAACTTCGAGAATAGGAAGGGTGGTCACCATGACAGTTGACACACCTCTCCTTCGCTGTGCAGTTCGTACTATCGTGGCCAATCACCGCGCAACGTGCGCATGTGATTTTGCCTCTACAAGCATTTCTCGAGTGTCCAAAGCGCTGACACTAGAAACATCGCAAGGGATTTGGGATGTATGGCCTGACGGGCAAATTCATATACGCAGCTTTAACATACTGCTGAAGGTCTGGCGTTGCAAAAGTCAGAACGAGGTGCTTCGTGTCAATAACTTTGCCATTCCGTCTGACTGTTATGCGTCTAACGCCGCAGACCTTCTGATTCTGTAAGTTCTCCAGAATCTCCTCCGTCGGCGAGTACAGCAAATCCCTTACAGAGATAACACCACAAGAGAAATTAAGGTTACCGTGAGGTGAGACAGTTACTTCCATATTAGCCAAAGATTTCATATTGACCAGAATGACTGCTTGAGAGTCTGATGCAGCCTCTACAAGCAAGTCACCAGAGCGCATCTTCTGAACTTTCTTGACTTCCCCAACTATTCCCGATATTCCTTTCTTAATTAGGAAAGGAGACACAGTTGTAAAATTGCTTTCTTTCTTTTTGATTATAAAAAAACTTGGGCGTAAGGTTTTCAAATTGTTGCTCCCGTGGGAGAAAAGTAAAATTTTTATTCTCCATAGTAAATGTTTAAAATTTCGGGACATGACCGCACCACCCACCACCGAGTCCAACAAGGGGATGCAGACCAGCTGCACCAGTGCTAGCCAGGTCCTATACGCTCACAGTACATACCTGAAGTGGCCTCCACCCTTAACGAGTCACCCAGTAGATGTACCGATCGCTTGATCCATAAAGCCGATTGATGTGCTGAGGACCACAACACACCTCCCGTTTACCTGAAGCAGAGGCCAAAGTAATGTGTTGGTTTCTGGGGGCCTCAATTACCAGGATCCTCCTTTCCAGGGACACGGGTCTCCAAGCACGGCAAACACATGGGTGATTTAGTCTTCAAGAGTAGCTAAAAGCAACAGAGCGGCGAAAGCTACTCAAGGGGTGCCCTCAACCTCTTTCGAGGCAACCACAACGAGGGAGAAAAGGAAGAAAAAGCAGACGAGTAGAGGAGAGAGGAAAGTAAAGAAGAGGACAGATCAGTAGGGTACCTCGGGATTGTGACACCCGTGTTTACCTAAAGAAGGTACCTAAAGAGAACCTAAAGAAGGCCCCTGAGGGGCGACGCCCCTGGGATACGAAGCTTATGTTCCAGTTAGGTGGTAACAAAACCCGCATGCTTGGTACTCAGTATTATCGACCTACGAAGAGATGAAAGGTTGAGTCGACATTGAGAATAGCCAGAGGATCAAGCCTCGAAATTGTGCCATGGGAGCGCTATACTTTCACCACGCCGGGCTTATTTAATGAATAAACTAATTAAAAAATTACTAAAACAACTCTTTGAACAGAAGTTAGGGTACCCGAGTAAGTAAAGCATCGCTTTTGTGAACATCAAGATTCCTTGCGGCTGAAGACTATGGTGATGAGATGATTTAGGAATATCAAAATATTCTTAATTGATTAATTGATACCTTTTCGTTGATATGATGCGGAAGTGAGAAAATGAGGGTGACAGCACAGGTGTCGAGCTCGTTAATTGTCCAAAATTTCAAATTTCAATAAAGTTGAATTAGGCTCGAACATTTCAATTTACAGAAATAGAATATCTAGAAAAGTAATACAATTATTCGCTGCGACGTAAAATAGTTTTAAAAAGCTCTAATATAACTTGAGGATAAAAATTTGAGTTTTAATGGACGCGGTCAATATTTTGGTTCATCTGTAAAAAGAAAAATTAGTTTATTAATCCTTGTATTCTTACATGAAGAGACAAATTTCTATTTCATGCTTTTTCTGTGGGTGTTCTTTCCCCAATTTTCAAGTTTTTAAATTTTACTTATCTCCTGTGAATACTTTCCTTTGTATTTTAAATGATTATTTTTCTAATTATTGAAAAAATTTTTAACTTTAAATTTTTTTTGTTACTTTATATTTTTAATCATTTTGTTAAAATTTCCTTAATAAATTTGTATTACAGTGATTACTTTATTCTTAATTTCATCAAAATTAATATATATATGTATATATATATTTTTAAAATGACAAAATAAACGAATGAAATTTAAATGAATACTTAAGACAAAAGTAAATAAAAATACAGTCGTTAACAATTTCATTAATTTTTTATCATAATGTTTTGTATTACCAACGATCGTAATTAATAATATCAAAATAAACTCAAATTTGAAAGATAATATATTTAGCAGCCCTTCAAAAAAAATGATGTTACAATAATGAAATTATACTAAGATATAATGAAGAGGAAACTGTGTGTCAGTAGAAGAGGCCATTTTGGGAACAACTAACAAATTATTAAAATTTTAATTTTCGTGAAACTGGCATCATATGTTCTCGCATGGAGGAAGGGAGTGGCAGACGATTGCTTAAACATGCAATCGATACATTTCAACAATAAATAAAATAAAAGTTCTCGCTTTCATCTCCAAGAATAAAGTTTTTCTTTCTAGTTTAGAGTCAACATTTTTCAACGATATTTTTCCCCCGTTCTCAAGAACGGCATGAAAAAGGAGAAAAAAATGAAGATAAAAGCTTTTCTTTTTTATTATTATTTCTTGAGTTTTTAATATTTCTTTTTTCTTTCTTCTCCGGCGTTAATGAAGTCTTATTTTGTTGAAATAGAATAAAGAAAAGAAGAAAAAAATGACGACGAGACGGTCAGCCAAAATATGTTTTGTGTAAATAACACCGTTTTTCAACGCCTCCAGAATTTCTTTGACTCTTGGAATAATGTGTTTTTTCTTTCGTATTTTTTTCCTTGCCCTGCTGATACCAACTTCATAGAATCGCCAAAAAAAAAAATAATAATATAATATGAAATTCATTTTAACGTTTCATTTGGCAGTGAAGTATAATTACTTTTCGAAAAATTATTTCCTCTTTTTTCTTTTTCTATGAAAGAATATAGGTATTTTTTTTTTTTAATTTTTATTGTTGAATGTGGCATTGAGACTATTTTAAAAGAAAGAAACATATTCTCTATGGCGTAAATGAAAAAATGTTGAATCTTTAGTAAAAAGTTCCAAAGAGAGATGAGAAGTACTGCTTCACTTAGATAAAAAAAAAAAAATTATATAATTATGCATAAGTCAAATTATTCAGTCAAATAAATACGATATGAATATTTTCAGCAGTAAAATTCTTTTGTTGAGTTGTATTGATTTTACTACTACTTGATAAATTTAAGCGAATACTCTTTCTCTCTCTGATATCAAATTATAAATTAAAATTCCTGGTTTTTATCTGAAGACAATTTTAATTAAATCGAAATAATTTTTCGTTAATAAAAACTTCAATTTCTCGATTGACTTTAATTTAAATTCAATTAAAAGAAAAATTCATCCGTCTATGAAGTAATGAAAACATTTATTGAATTAAATCTAGTCGTTTTTATCATTCTTTTGAAAAATAAATTGTTAAATTTAAAATGAAATGAAAACGAAATGCTTTCATTTAACGCTACTTAGCGTTATTAATACAAATTTAAATCACGTGATCCCCTATTTATCTAAATTTTACAGTAATTAAATGGCCAAGCGATCTAAACAATTAGGAAAATTCATGAACAACAAGATTCTACTAAATTCATTCATTATACATAAAATTGTTTTTTATAGAGAGGATTCTATTAGTATGAATAACTAGTTTGCTCCCTTTGTGGATAGTGTCACTTGGGAAGTTTGATCAGTTGATTGCAATGTTTCGGACTGCCACCGACTGAAATCACTAAATTGTTTTAAATACATCTTAATTTGAAATCACCGATTTGTGTTTGTTTGATTACGCCTGTCTACTTCTGCGATATGAAGAGTTGATAAACTCAGCTGCTTCTTAATTTGAACATATTGTTAAGTAATGAGGTTGATCTCAGAGCTGGCATTTTTCTGTACACCACAGCAGTGCAAGGACATTGCGACCATGATCCATTTATTAGCAGTGATCACGGCGGATGTTAGTCTGCTTCGTTATAAAACCTTTCATCTCCCTGTCAAGAGAACTACGCCATACCCAGCCAGTCCACTGACAATTATCGAGGTTGATATCCGAGCTGGTACGCTAATTTCTATGCCATACCAGCTAAGGAATATTTAATCGCACTAGACTTTCGAGATTCAATAGCTTTTCATTGCACAGTATTCTTGGGTGGAATTAAATGCCGATCTTTGTGGAGCCCTCGTGCAGCGCCTCCTTTCACAGGAGCCTTTGAAAATGCGAAAATCCGTCAGAAGTTTTCAGTAGAAGCTATTGAATATGAACGAGGTTTTTCTTTATATCTAATTTTTATTTATTTATTTTATTCATTATTCAAGAGAAGGTGAAATTTGCAGAACTAAGCGGAATGCTTATAAGAGGAGAAAATATATTAAATCGGAATATATGTTGGTATTTGTGTAATTTTTGCGTAAACATTTGTCACACTTCTGTAGTTTTAAATGAAGAAATTGAAAAGAATTCTGTTCTTACATAACAATACTTGTATGAGTACCTGTGCCCACGTGAATGTCGACTAAGTCGGACTTCCTGCCACTTATAAAACTCATGAGGACAACACTGATAACTATCAAACATGCCTCTTTAATAAGAAGATAAAGCAGCTGATAAGAATGGACGAGTTAAGAAAAAACTATTGTGTGGCACTTTTTTTTTCCTACCTAATTTTCTGCGTATTTCCCATTCACTTTAATAACTTTCTGATTAAAAGTGTGTAAGCAAATAGTTGGATAACATCTCGAAGAATATTCCCACATCCGAGCTGTCAATGCATCATCCTCAGCGGCACACTAAATTCTGGATGCCTACAAAGATCAAAACGACAAATATATCTCTGGTGTCAATTTTACTACATAGACTTACTTGTATATATCTTAATTTGAAATACAACATAACTTATGGACTGAATACATTCATCTTTGGAACCACCACTGGATGAAAAAGTCGGTGCAAGTTAGTACTTTTGTCTCTAAATTTATAAACGAATTACTGTAACAGGAGTCACTGTGAAATTTTACAAGCACTGTTCTTTCACCTGGTCAGATATCGAAAAGTGAAACTTTCTTGATGACCTTACCAATTAATTAGGTTTTCAGACTAACAACCTTCTGCTGCTCAGGCCGTCGAGCAATAATTTTTCCAGCAGACTCTTGCAATCCTTTTCAATTTACTATAAATTACGATTTATATTACTCAGGACAATAATTCTGTTGATTCTTTTGGCATTTGTTCACAGTAATGAGAAAACTACTAAATATTGTCCTAAGCACTTTAAAAATAATGGAATCTGACCTTTGATGTGATGTGGAGATTTTGAAAATATGAATCAGGGATCGAACTCATCGCTTGGCTGTAATTCAAATTTACAAAATAACTCCTCCTATATCAAAAATAGATGTCCGGAAATGCAGTGATGTAAAATTCCTCACCAAAGGAATTGCGATGGTCGTGAAAATTGATCTGGAAGATCCTTAACGCAGACCATCCCGTGGAAAAATTTATTTGCATCCATTTTCCGCTCCTCTAACGGAATGGCAGTAAGAGATCGGCATGTCAGGTGTCAACCTCGTTATGTGACCATAATTTAAAATTACCGTTATGTTGACTGTATTTGGTGGTTTTGATTAACAATTGGAGACTTATCTCAATAATTTTATTTAAATTACCAATAGTTTGAGTTTTTTCTGATTTATAAAATTAAACAAAAAATAAGCTTTTCATCTCTAATTTTTAATTTGATGACATGTTAAACTGTAGCTAAATATTATCTATGTTGTTACAGTTAACAAGAAATAGTTTAGTTTCGATGAAATAAGAGTTCATTTTTATTCAAATTATTTTTTAATTTGTTTCATAGTTGAATTAATAGAAATTTTATTTATATTTTAATTATAATAAATTTTATAATTTAGTTATAATTAAACAATTATTTTCATTTTAATTGCTTTTAAATAGTTTCGTTGGAAGAAATTCTATTTTTTCGCCCATTGATAAAGATTTTTTAAACTATAAAACACAAGTATGGAAATTGTTAAGCGTAAGACTAAAGAAATGTCGAGAAATTTAATTCATGTGGCGCCATCTATCGATCGTATGAGGTTAATTGCTTAAAGACTGCGATATTGTTAGCAAATGTAGAATGAATGTGAATATTCTAACGACTTATATATATAACTTCAATTTTTTGTTTTTCCCATGATTTATCTAGAATTTTGTCATTTATTAATATTATTTGATTTATAGAACTGAAAATAATTTTAAATGCAATGATTCTTTTATAAATTATTGCTTAAAGAAATAGAATTATTTATGCAACAAATAGAGATATTGAAAAAATTATAAAATAACTTGTAACATTGATATATAACAAATAAAATAACTTAATTTTACACTAAAAATAATGCATTATTAAATTTAAGCAATTTTTCTTTCATTAAAATTTGCTAATAAGTTTTATTTTTAAATTTACATGAATGCTTAAAAACACGAATTTCTCTTTTATTCGTTATTATTTATGTATTTTATTAATTTTATCGCACGAACTTACTCTAAAGATTTAGACATAATTAAAACTCTGTTATTCATATTTTATTTCAAAATTCAAATGAGCTTGAAGCAAAAAACTTTTTCAACAAATTTTTATTTTTAAAATTTTAAATATATATATATATATAAGGAAAATATATTAATTTAATGTTCTTTCTTTATTTTTACTTATTCGAAAATAGAAAGACAGTTAATAAAATCAAATACGAAGACCAGGTTATAAAATATATAATATCAAATTGATAAGCTTTCTCAAGTTGTATCCTATACACTTTTAAATTACTATAATTATGTGTGTTTCATTTACAGAAAATAAAATTAACCTTCATATTCTACATTTTCGATTATTTTCCTTACGAATCATATCAGCAAAAAAGTCCTTTCCCCAGGTGAGGATCGAACTCACAACCTCGGCATTACTCGCAGGCACTGCTATATAAGTACCGCGCGCTAACCAGTTGCGCCACTGGGGACGTAACTGCAATTGCCGTAATAATCTAAATAACTGAAATTCAATTTTAATAAATTATTAATTGTTTTAATTTTTGAATAATGAGTGAAAAGTAAACAATATACATTTACTCTCGCAAAATTATTTATTCTAAAATCAGTTTATGTTTCAAAATTGTCTCGTACATCAGAAGTTTCATTACAAGTAAAAGCTGGTTTATTTTGCAGTAAAAAGTATTTACATAATTTAAAATTCGACAATTATTATGTTTTTAAACCGAAATTGGCAAAACAAATTTTAAAACTGGAAATTTAATTTTATTCTATGTTTCTGAAAAATTCGAGTAACGAATTATCAAACGTTACTAAATCCATTTCCTATTTTTTTAAGCACAACCAAAGTGCTGAAAAGTAACTTTCAAAAGGTATTTTTCAGGAGCATTTGTCACTTTTTAATTACGAATTGTTTTCGTAATTAAAAAGTGTATATTTATAGTTAAATTTAACATTAAATAATCTGTTATCACAGCATCTGTAAATTTCGAACTACATAGTTTTTTGTGATTCAATTATCGCAAAATGAAAAAAAATTTTGTAAGTAAAAAAATCAATTAAAAATTTATTGATAATTCGCAAGCTATTCATTTAAAAAAAACGTTACTATATTTTCATTTCCAAAACATATCAATTTTACGGAAATTTGTTAATTTTTGCAACTTTCGTTTTGTTTTATAAACAATCAGTGTAAAAATATTATTTCAATAAAAAAGCAATTAATAAAATCAAATATCAATAGTAAATTTTTAATATAAATTAATATACATATTTAATTATTAAATTGTGGGGCAAAAATTACACAAAATGAATACAAGTTAAAATATTACAAAATAGAATAGTTTTGATTTTTTTTTTTTTTTTTTTTTTTTTTTTGAACTAATCATTTTGTTTTTATTATAACTTTGAGAGGTAATTGATTATACCCGAAATGAACATTCTTCAAAAGTTATAATATGAAGCACCATTTGAATAAATATATATACAGTTGGAGTACATTTATATATATATATATAAATTCGAATAAGTCAATATGACTATATATAATGAGAAACATAAAAAAGAATACACTTATCTGCAATCACATTAGTTTCCATTTGAATTAAGTTTAGCAGATATGAGAATTTGTTGTTTGTTAAAAATGCCTCTCATTTGCAAAAAGAATTTTGCGAACAGCTTGGATACTCTACAGAATCGATATCTGTTCTCATTAAGGAGATTCATAAATCAAAAAGATGGATGCCATGTTCTCTGGTCACGAGGTAAACCAGTACACAGCATGTATTGAATAGTATGAATCTTCAAAGCAGGAAACGCATATAATATTCAGGAAAGTGGGACCGGGTATGTTATGACACAAAAACTGTTTGAAAGCAGACTAGCTTACTTGCGACAGCGCGATTGCTCAGTTGGTTAGGACGTTGTTCTCATTATCCGGAAAAAATGAGTTTAAATCCTGACTTGAACAAAAGTCCATCGTGTTCACTAGAAGCAGCACGCTAAATAAATCATTTTTGGAAAGTGAAATAATTGCTCTGAGGGTGGCAGTTCAAGAATTGATGTCTTCTATTTATTCTGTGCTTCTAAATTATCCAGCCACACCAAACTGTTAGAGCACAGCTGAGGGCAGAGATTTGCAAGAACACCCAATTGTTGGGGAACCGGCTATAAATCTAACTTCTGTACACTGTAAGCAACGACTGGAGTTGGATAGATTCGCTTAGTGGGAAAGATTTGTGTTCACCGAAACAGCTCGGTAACCATGCAAGGAAATGCTTTGCAAATCTGCTCAAAGAAATATTAGTCACTCTTGAATGGGATATTTTAGTACATATTGTCCTGTCATAGCACGTTTTTATGTATTCCATACAAGAACTGTTGAACGACTTTAGATTGTGTAGTGTTTCTGCTTCCCGTAAGCAATTCTCAGAGGTTCCCTCAAATTAATCATATCTCAAAGAGGCTCTCACAAAAAGGCCAGTGTTTCTTTCGGAATTGGATATTTCTTATCTTGAACAATTGTAGGGATGGGGACTAGAGAGCTTTCAACAACTCTGCAGGCACAGGTTGCTTATTAAGATTCCTGGGGAAATGCTGAAATAATCTATTTACTTGCTTTAAATTATCTTAAAGTTTTATGACAAGCTATCTATTACAGAATGGAAAAAATTTACATTATTTTAAATGGAAACTGGGATTATTTTTTGAAAAATAATTTAATACATTTAACATTTTATTAAGGAATTATCTAGGAAAAAACAATTAAATATCAAAATTAAGATGTTGATATGTATAACTCCGATAAAGTTTAAAATGCCCCTCTGAAGGAATAAATTAGTCTCACTCAAACACTATTTCTCATTTCATGAAATAATCGGAACTTTTCTGGAGATAGATTGCCAAACGGTTACAGTCAATAATCCTCCCTCTCGCAACTATTTCATTTAGAGAACTTCATTCAGTTTGCTCAGCGGGAAGGAAACAATGAATTAATATCAGCGGTCAGCAGAGGAAAAGTCCTAATAAAACAGTAATCGTGCGATTTACTTAGTCTGCTTAAATAATAGGACGGAAATGAAATCGGCGACTTTTCCACGTCGCCAAATTCTCTCACCTAACTCTCCCCGCCAAATGATGCGTCACACCGTTCAAAAGATAGGTAACAGTGTAGAGAGAGAGAGAGCGCAAATTTTAAATTTTACAGAATTTAAATCATTATCAGTTATTTAAATTTCTTGGATATTTATATAATAAGAACAAGGTTGAAAAATTAAAAAATTTAGTTTACTTTAAAAATACCTAATAGAAGATAAATTTAAAACTGGAAAAAAGATTCTGAATTTATTTTAATTAAGGCAATTGAATTTACACTCTGCCACATGCTAGTCATAGATACATAAATATCGCAGCCACGAACCAAATATAATAGATAATACTAATAATTTTTTTCTACTTAATTTGAAACTGCCTAAATGACTACTTATTGAATACTTGTATAGCATTTAAACAATCACCATATACTCTCTGCCGGTTTTATTTTTTTTTTTTTTTTTTTTTTTTAAGATTTGGACTGCAGTTCAACATATCGCAAAAGGAAAAAGTAGAAAAATTCACAGTAAGATATTTAAATTTCCTCCAATCCCCTTTCATAGTTTTTACATTCGATTTATATAAAGAAAACATGAAGTTTATTGTAAAAAAGGAAAAAAAAAAAACTAAATTAACACTGGGATTAGGGATACTTCATAGGATACTTCTGTCTGTAGGAACACGCATCCATTGCACCTCGTGAACAAATGCATACATTTTTAGGAAAACAATCATTAAGGAAAAGCCATAAATACCACAAATAAACAAAATGAAAATGCAAGATATTTATTTATAGAAACATTTTATTGTTCTTTACATTTTAGCACATGACTTCAATATTCCACATTCATTTGGCACATCGTTCTGATGCAATTCAAATTCTGCGTTTCATTCCTTTTGCTGTAGCTTATTGCATTGGAGTGGATGACTCTCGCTAATAGTTAAAGCATTTTATTTACTTTAATGTAGTGTTAATTGACTCGTAGAGATTCTAAAAAGAGATAATTCCCATATATATATGCATATATATATATATATATATATATATATATATATATATATATATATATATATATATATATATATATATATATATATATATTGCATTCAAAGGATAAAAGCCAGTGTAAGCAATAATATAAAAATCTAACCAGTTTTTGTAATTTTCTTAAAAATATTTTAAAATGCATCAGGTTGAGGATCTCGTGAATCTAGAGTAAAAATAAGAGGGAAAAATTGTTATTAGTATTTCTGTCTATAAATGAAATTCTTGGTGTCACCCAATTTTTGACCAGGGTTGAACGGAGAACAGGTGCACGAATAAAATAGATTAGTTTCTACCTAACTTTAAATATAAACTGTTCTGTTCAGATATTTTGATTACAAAATGTACCAATTGAGTTTTCAGATAGGGTGCTGTACTTTATAAATTAATAAAAATATTTCATTAAAAATTTAGTAGGACAACAATCATCCCGAAAAATTGCTTCCACTAAGATTCTCTTTGAAAACTCTCAGGAAAGTTGAGTATTTGTGTGCTCCTTGGTGAGCTGACGGCAGGAGAACAAATATTTGGTGAATGTTTTCTTGATTCTCAGGGCATCTGCTAACTCAGAATCCCGAGAACTTATTCTACCAAGTGTTAAAAGGAAGACAATGTTTATTTACTGTAAGGAAATCTAATCTGAAATATAAATTTTTGAATGGCCAGAGAAAGAATCTTCAGTTCAATGATTCGATTCTCATGTTGAGGGTAATTGTTTGTAGTTACTCAATATTCTCTTTAAGTTGTTGATCTCGGTTGCATTAAACTTGTGTGCCAAAAAGCTATTCGTCCAGTGTCTAACGTAACAAAATTGAAATCAAAAGTCAGATTATCAGCTGAACACCAGATTCGGCACGAGGAACAATTTTCAGAGGGGGTGTGACTGATTTCACGACTTATTTGACGTGCCCTTGTCATGCTTCTTCGCCAATTACCAGTCATTCAATATCTCATAGCCTAATCCGGGAATCGGTAAAGGTTGCGCCAACAAGTTGATACATGTGTGTACATATCGAGAAAACTCGACATGTCATTATTCAAACATAGTAGAAACTTGTTCTTATGAACCTCTCATTTACGAGCACTCCCAATTTTACGGCTTGTCCTTAACATATACGCAGTAACAATTTTAATTTACCTTTATGAACTCAATTTTTGAAAACTCATTTTCATGCATCTTTCGTTTCTCTTCATTTTTTATCAACTGATTTCTTTTCAATTTTTTTTCATATCGTTTAGCTTTATGTTTGAAAAATTTGGATCGGTATTTTTATTGAGGAATAATATATCCTTCGAATGGTATATAACTAGCTACAGTACTGATCTCGGGTTAAGAGCAGTTCTTGTAGATCTATTCCGGCTTAATTTAACTTCCGTTCCTTCTTATGATTCAGAGTGTAATAAATGTCTTCAAGTACCCGCATACTTCCTTTAGAGAAAACTTCTACTAATAATTTAATACTAACTTAACTTCTAAAATACTTCCTTCCGCATACTTCCTTTTCAGAGTTACGTTCTACCGTTAGGCGGAAGCAGCCAGAGTTTTAATCATTTAGGAACAGGGACAAACTCCATCCCCCAGAGGTGTTATTTCACGTTAAGAACACAGCAATCACGACTTATTTGACGTGCCCCTCAGCTTTTAGTGAATAACTTGGATCTTCTTTTAAATCGGAATACGAACTCATCACCTTCCGACTGTGAGAACGCATCCCTAATTACATAACTTCAAGCATCACATGGCAACGGAAACACAGCTTCAAGTGCATCATAAGCGGTTTTCCAATGAATGATCGTAGCTTGAAACCACAGACAATTTATGAAAGTGAGAATCTAAGCATTTATCTTTCTGTCATTAGAATGATGGTTCAGAAAAAATAATATCTAAATCATTTTGACATGCGAGATTTTTAAAGTAAGTACGCAAATAGAAAAAAAAATAGACCTGACGACTTTAATATGATATTGAATTTATCTATGAACTTCAACAAAGAAACCTCTGCTGCCCGAAGTCTCAAGATATTTTGAATGTAGACTCCGGTACACAATTTGTACATAAGAACTCTCAAACTTACTTAAATGATTGTGGAGATAATGAATGAAGCAAAAGGAAAATCTAAAGCTGCGACTTTCTACAATGCAAGTAAGTGTGTGGCTAATAAGATTCGAGTACTTTTCTGAAAGCAATAACAGTGAAATACTTTCCTATTCCGAAAAATAAGAATATGTTTTTAAAAATACAGTTTTGAAGCTGAGATAAATGCAGTGATTACTTTGCTTGATTTTTCTCCATAAAATGAAAGTAAGATATTTTTTAAGTATGAACTTTATCATGTAGTGTATATTTTTTACTAATTATACTTTATTTATAATTGTTATAATTGAGAGAACAGTTTTGTAAAAAAAAAAAAAAATCTTAGTTTTTTAAGATATAGCACTTATTTTTCTATTTTATGAACATTCGATTATAAGAATTATTTTACCTGCCGAAGTGAGTTTGTTAAAATGTGCTTCTTCTGAACTATTTTTTCAACCGACAGACTTTTCTTTCAGTATTTTTTTACAAATTGTTAGTTTTTGTACAGAAAAATATGTAAGTTCCTTCCCTTTTTTTGTATTATTTTTCCATAAATAACGCCTAGAATTGATCTTAGTGTTGCAGTATTATAGAAACATCATCAATAATCATTATTAAATAACGAAAATATCATAAATACAAAGAGAAATCAAACCATTATGATCACCTACGTAGTTTGACATTAAGCCTACCTAGATACCATGAGAAGTGTGTAATCCATTGGGAACGATATGCAATTCATTCCGAAGTATGTTCATCATTATTCCTGTGATTAGAAATGTCTTTCATGGAAGAAGCTGTTGATCTAATTGATGCTAACCGAGGACAGATTGTGGTAGCTTTAAAAATTTAAATGAGTATCTTTATAACTTCAAGACTCTTTGGTTGTTCACTTACTGTCTTTGCGAGCACCTATCCCCAGCGGTTGAATGACAGGGAGAAGTGTAGCAGACACCACATTGTTGAATGTCCCCGCAACTTGGATAACGATACGGGATATTCCTCTCTTATTAAAAACAAGATCGATGCTAGACGGGGACAAACACCTCTGACTCGTATGCTTACAAACACTTCTACTTTGACTCGCGCACTAGCTTCGGTCGTCAACTCAGTCTGACCCTGATCTTGTATCATCGTGTGGGACAACCTCTGATTTTTTGTGTCGTTGATGATGTGTTAACTTTCAATATCATAGCACATGATCCACCTCTCACTGCCATGCATACTGTTAGCACGTGTACAAAAAACGACAGCTCACAAATACCCAACGAGGTTAACTTTTTCAGAAATACTCATTCTGCGTTTTTGGCTCTTACAATCTTCCAAGTACTGAATTCGCTCAGATCAACTGCTTTTGCTTTTATATGCGCTCGTCACACTCAGACAAACAGCGCAGAAATGATGCATCATCACCTTCACGATATTTTAAACTCCATCCCAACTGGATCACTAAACTGTGCCATCAAAGTGGACACGACGTCAAACGAAAATGATGATCGTAATGCCTCGTCTCTTCGGAAATGCAAGTTCATGCTTTAGTATACAGATATAAGAAACTTGTACCTCATGTACTTATTTCGCACTAACTGGATTCTTGTAAATTTTTAAATCAAAGTCAACCATTTTAACGTTTGTAACCGTAGTATGATTTTAGTTACTCTTGTAGTGTTAAAAAGTAACATAAATCCAACATCCTGTTACGTTGTGTTACACTTTGTGATTGTAAGAAGTTTACCAACAACGATAATATGGTCAACATATTATCGTTGTAAGTGTATACAAAAGAACAACTTTGTAAAAATTGTAAAAGTTCAAGTCTTGCTTTGTAAAAGTTGAAGTATCCAATGGAACATAACGATGGATGTAAATAAAACTATGTAGGCAAAAATCGTGATAGAATATAAGGGTAAAATTATGGAATCAAAATCATTGCAAAATATTAAGATACGGCTTTGAAAAATAACTGCAGAATGCAAGCACAAGATTAGGCAATCAAAATAATTGTAAACTATAGGGATAAAAGAATGTAGTAAAAATCAAGGTGAAATATAAGAATAAAATATGGTTGTTAAGTCACAATAGAATTTAAGGATACAGCCATGCACTTAAATTAGTAGCAAAATGTTAGCATGCATTCAAAATCGCAGAAGACTGTAAGGATCATGAAATCAAAGTCATAGTAAAAAAATATTGATAATTTATGAAATAGTGGTAAAATGTAAGGATAAAATATACCAGCGAAAGAAGTAAGAATAAAATTACGCAATGATGATCGTGTCTAAAATTAAAAATATGAAATCAAAATTGCTGATCAAAAACCATGCAAATAAAGATGAAAATTATTTTGTAGAAAGTAAATAAAATATTTAAAATGAATAAAATAAAGTTTAATTAAAGTGTGTATATAAGTAAATATATTGGGTTGTTCGAAAAGTAATTTCGTTTTTCCTGCAATGGTCAGCTTTTTGCTGGTAAAAACCAACCACTTTATGACTGTGGAATCGTGCTACTACCAGAAAGATGGTAAAAGCTATTGGACTAGAATAGACACTGCGCAATGCAATACAATATTTATTTGCTGCACGTTTTTCATTTTCATGAAAAACGAAATGACTTTATGAACAACCCAATAATTTAAATAAAGTAAAAGGCACCCTGAGAGACAAAAATAAATTTAATCTTAATAAATCGAAAGTGTATTGTTTGCACATTTTCCTAAAAGCTTCAACACATTTGAAGACTACTCGAAATGGAGACCAAGTGCGGTAATTTCACTTGTTCGGCATTGGCTTGAGTTAGCTTGTTCGGCATTCATTTCGATCACTGCAAGTTCGAAATCAAGCCAAGTGATTCTAAAAACTCATTTGTACTTAAACATGAAACTTCTCTTTTAAATATGTACTGTTTTAACAAGACTGATATCATTACTTTATCCTCAACCAAATTATGGTTCCAGAAGCAAAGGCTTAGGTATCAGTAATCATATTCATAGTCCCGAAGAAGAGTGTTAGAAAATATTTGGCTATGTAATATTTATGCAAAAGATAAGAAATATGCCGTTGTTAATCACCTGTTGATTTCATCAATAAATATGGTTCAAATATGATTATCTTAAATTATTTACATAAATTTGTTTGATTATTTATATATTATTTATTTTTCAAATGAATTAAATTCAAAAATACTGGTTGTATTCTTAATTCGCATGATAACATTAATTTACATATTTACTTTTATTCTTAGAACATACTTTCTATTATTATTTTGATATTTAACTAGTAAAATGTTTTATTAGTAAAATGTGATCATGATGGTGAATTGCATTCGATTTGTGCTACAGGCGGCTCGTGACGTCAGAAAAAAGAACAGAACTGTAAACATATCCAGAAAAAGAAGCATTTTACTAATGAAGGTGATTCTAATCAATTTCGTTTCGGCTCCTGAAAATATTTGTATTCAATATTTTCTATAAAACGAGTAGTTTCTGTACCGTAAAATCGAACAGTGTTCGAATTGTAGAGAGGAGTAGGGGGAGAGGGATGGACAGCAACATTTCTGCTACGTGTCACAACTGCTAAAGTTACTTTCTAAACGAAGCATGCTGTAATTGAGAACTTAATGCTCTGCCACCTCCGAAAGTAGATCGAGATTACAAAAAAAGGGGAGGAAGGAAAAAGAACAAATAAAAAGACAAACGACACCTACCGAATTCTTCGATAATTACAGAACATTCTTCTGAACCCACTGACTGGCAAGGCACAGGGATAGAAGATACAGTCGGACAACGGTCAGACAATAATTCCAGATTTATTTTTTTATTCCAGTTCATCTTTTTTTTCTCTTCCAGCAACAGGATTCAATGAGGCAAGCTTTTTTTCCTTTTTTTGGCCATGCGAGTTGTAACGATCTTTCCTTCTTCTCTCTCCCTTTCTTCCGTATTCTTCGAGCACCCCCACCCCCAACACCGAGAAGTTCTTACTCCCTATTCGCTAATGAACTGGCAGTTGTACGGGGGGCAATAATCTGGTCACGTACCACCAAGCAATGTCTTTATTCTCAAAGACTACCGGAACTCTTCTCTCCCACCTCCCTTCAGGAGCAGGGGGTGGACGGGCAAATTGGAATGCCTACATTCAGGCCACGTTAAGGCCCCATAGGCATGCGACCCCCTCCCCAATTTTCCTTCAGGTCCCGTTTGTTCTCTATCTGTGTTGCGATTAATGACAGAAAGTCTGTATTCTCTTCTGATTTGACTTCTGCTTAATTTTTTCCTCGAAGATCTATTGTTTCTTCAGACATATTTTTCGCATCAAATAATTTTTATGAAATACTTTATTTTTAGAAAAAAAGCTATAAGAATATTGTTTCTCTGTTTACAATCTCTAAAATAAGAGACTGTTTTAGGCAAAATATTTATTCAACTACATCAAAAAGACGAAAAATTAGAATTTAGCTAATTAAATCACGTGCCATATTTTGTTCTGTATTAATATTTTAGATTAGTAATAATGTTTTCCCTTCAATTGTATGTACTTTGGAAAAATAATCTTTATATTATAAATTAATAAAAATATATGCGTCAAACTAAAAATTACTTTTTGTATTGCATAGTAGAATTCTGTATTATGTATTGGAATTACATTTGTATCTTACAAAGTAGAGTAGTATGATCTTTCAATTACATGGTTGATATGTGTGTTCTACATACTACACGATAGAGTTAGTTGTATCTCCTGTCTTATGGGATACAATTGTATACGCTTCCTTTCATGATAAAAAAAGGTCTATTCTATTTTAGGAACGTATATCCTGCCTTACATGGTAGAATTTTATAATCTGTCCCTCTTTGTACAACTATATATTCTGCTTTTGTGTCATCAAAATAGAATAATTGAGTTAATATTCTATGTTCTATACTATTGGAATATTGGTAGTCCATATAAGGGACATAGTTAATTATCATAATATGGTTAATACTATTTATTAACAATACTTTCTTCATGGAGTATAGGTTAATATTATAATAATCACATATTAAAGTTAATTAATATACTTTATTACACCTGCGGTGTATTTCCACATTCGATATCATAATAACATAATATATTCTATATAGTTATTTCGTGTTCTATTCCATATTATAGAGAGCAGAATTTCAAGTTAATGACAGTTTGTTGTTTCCATTATGAATACAGTTAAAGGAATTATTTCATGGTGTGCAAATTAAAAATATTGTATATATGAACACATATTTTATTTTAATATTATTATGTTTCTGCTTTTAAAACAAAATATTCTTAAATTTGCATCTTTTAAATAATTCTTTCTTACATATATCACAAATTAATAATAAAATACATTTTATTAACGCCTAGTTTATATATAATTCAATGTTTGGGAGATATTTTATATTTAATGTTATGACAAAACAAAAATATACTCTCGCATTAAAAAATATTATAAATATTTTTATGTGAAATAAATTATTTAAAAGGCAAAGAGAGAGAGAGAGAGCTTTTATTAGAGCTGGTCCTATAGTTTTATTTACGTCAATTTTTTTCAATGGTTTATTTGTTGTTAATATTACAATCTGAAAACTTCGCATTGGAATTTTACTATCAATGAATGTATATGAAATGAATTTGCTTTTAATATTAACATGATTTTTATTGCTTGGATGTAGGAAAAAGTATAGACAAATCAAATTTAATTATTAAATCCTTGCTATTGTGCAAAATATTTTAGATCTCTTCTTTTAATAGAAGTTCTCATCCCACAGATACCTCGTTTTCACTAGATTCAATATTACATGTTCTATTAAATAACAATGATCTGCATTTTGATCTGCAATTTTATTTTTTCAAAATATTTAAAATACTGGAATGGCATTACTTTAGTGAATCAGAACGCAGTCTTTCGGGGGGAGGAACAAAACATTGCTTAAGTTTTAAATTTTTTGCGTAAGCTTGTTTTGAAAGCTTTGTCGTGATGAATTTTGTTACATATAATTTAATTGTCTAAAAATGATTGATACTTTTTATATGAAACTTAAAAATTCTTCTGAATTTCATTAAACATTGGTTAAAAAATATTTTTTTTAATCTTATTGAACCATGATCATTGATCAAATATTTGTTTTCTAAATGTTAAGTCAAGTATTTTTCTATAAATGCAATATCCCTATAAGACTTTTCCCTATATTTTGTGAGTAAATTAAAAACTTATGTTTTAAATATTTATTTTAATGCACTTCAGTACACTAAAGATATTTTTTTAAATTTCAGATCAATATGGGGACGGAAATGTTGTGTGCCTTTATGTCGTTCTAATTATGAAACCGAAGGTTCTTATATAACAGTTTTCAAGTTTCCTTCATGTCCCCAGAGGAGGGAGAAGTGGATTAAAAACATAAACCGTGCAGTTTATGAACCAACCTCTTCTTCTGAGGTATGCATCAAACATTTTGAAGAGAGATTTATAATTCGGGAAGACTCTGCTGTTCGTGATGATGGTACAATTTTAACTGTGCAAGGAAAAAAACTTACACTTACAGGTGATGCATTACCTACAAAATTTAAAAGCCAGCCTTCATATTTATCATGAAATCTGCCTGTTGAGAGGAAATCACCATCTTCAAGACGACAAGAAATGGAAAAATACGATGAAGGAAAATTTTCCTAATGGTGTAAAAGATGATGAAATTCCCTCATTTTCAAATGTTTTAAGTAATTGCGACAGCAAGATCAATGAAAAATGGATAGTGTCAAAGAAAAGTAATTTTGTTGGATTTTATTTAATTGAAGATAGTGATAATCCGAAAATTATTGTGGCCTTTAAAATATTAACAGATCTTTTTCTTAAAATATGGTATAAAAATATTAACATATGGTGAAAAAATCAAAATGAAGATAAAATTCATAGTGGAACAAATTTCATGAATAACACAGAAACAGATAAGATATTCCACATTTATTATTTTGTGGTCTGCTAAAATGTGTTACACTTATCCAGTAGCATATCGTTTACTTAGGAATTTGCCAATCATGACACTGCCTTATCTATGTCATCTTAAAAAATTGCCATCAGCCTCCGTTTCGAATTATACAAAAACTGCAATGTTGAATATTTTTTGAACAAATCAATCTTGTTAGAAGGCCATGAAAAAACAGTAAACTTACTATTAGATGAAATTTATGAGAATCCAATGATGTCATATAAATCTGGAAAGCTTTTGATGCTTCAAATAACTCTAATTCTGAAGCAACAACTGTTTTAGCTTTTATGTCGTCTTCAGTTTTGTCAAAAAACAAGTATGTTGTAGCTCTTTTTCCAGTGCAGAATCTCACTGCTGAAGATTTGCTAAAATATACTCACCAAATGTTGGAATGTGTTCACAAATTTAATTTTATGGTGTTAGCTGTAATTTCTGATAACCTTATAAATTGAAATATGTTTACACAGTTCTGTAGAGGTGATTCAAAATCATCCATTAAACATCCATTTCGTCTTGATAAAAAAGCTTTTTTTCCTGTTAGACAATGTACATATCATAAAAGCAGTTAGAAATAACTGACTAAATCAAACTTTCACAAAACAAGTTTGTATTTTTCCCAAGCCCCTACCGAGGAAAAGTTGTGTCGTTGAAATTTAGCAGACTTGAAAGAACTGCACTAGTTAGAAAAGAATTATTTTGTTAAAAAGGCCCCAAAATTATCGCGTAAAGTACTATATCCTAGTAATATAGAAAAACAAAATGTAAGTAATGCTTTAAATCTGTTTCAAGAAACAAACTGTGTTGCGTTAACTTTTAGTAAGGAAAATTTGAGCACAGATGCAATGGACACTAAGCTGTTTATTCAACATTTTTCTACATAGTGAAAAATTATGAATGTAAAACATCCTTCCAGCAGTCACCATTGTTTGCATGATCTAACAGCACCAATTAAAAGTGTAAATGATAAAAAAAATTATTTTTAAAGGAATTTAACATTTGGTTGACAAAATAGATTGAACCTAGCACTTTAAAAGCAGAAGATAAAAAAGCTCTTGGTATTCAGGGCAAAGGTGGTATGTTGTCAAAAGAAACATTTTGTGCTTTTAAATTTATAATACAAACTGTAATTTAAATTGTTCCCTATGAATTGTAAACGCTTAGTCTGTCTTATGTTTTACTTGGAAAATTTCAAACTGATAATTTAGAAGCTCGTTTTGGAAAATACCGCCAAATGAGTGGCAGGAATGATAATGTATCTTGCATGCAGATTTTTGAATCTGAAAAAAAATTAAAAGTGCTTAACCTGATTACTTTATATTCCCAAAGAGAAGGTAAGTTTCAGTTAAAAGATTTAAGTTTTGTATGCCAAGATTTAGAAAATTGTGAAATACCTGAGCAACTCTATGATGCTTTAAATACTTCAAATGTTAATATCACAGAAGAAGTAATGCCAGTTCTCATTTATATTGCAGGCTATGTTGCTTATAAGATATCTCTCAAATTAGGTTGTACAGCATGCATTTCAAAACATTAATTCTTGAATGTTCAAATGAGATTTTTAAATATTTAAGTTCAATTAACAAAGGTGCACTTAAATGACCTCAAGAATATTTAATATGTATTACTATTAATGCCTTTAAAATATTTCAAAATTTAATAGACGAAACTCACGAAAATTCTTTTATTTGTTTTATCCTAATCAAAAACATTATTTATTCAACTTGTTTTCGAAAAACTAGAATTAATTGATGTTCCACTAAAAAATAAATGCATTTGTGGAGTTGAGCAAATTAATATTGTAAAAAAGTGCTAATCTGGTTTAGCTAATATTTTTCACAATAATTATGCTAAGCTAAGTAATGATATATATAAACGTACCACTAAAAGTCTAAAACAAAAAATTTCTACATTAATAAATAGTTGATCAAAAAACAAATAAAAAAAGGAGTTTTTTAATATCGATAATTTTTAATCTTGCTGTTTACTTCTAGTATTTCACTTTAACATAAATATATTATTAACTATTTGATTTTTACTTTTTTTAAAAAAAAAGTACATTTAATTGGATATTTGATGTATCACACCTGCAAAACTATAATGGTTCTTATTTTATCAATATTTTTAAATTTTATTTATTGTTATGAAATGGAATTTTAGAATGTGCTTGCAACAATTGTTGACTACTCCAACAATGTTATTTTAAGTGCATAAAGTTAAAGAATCGATATATATATATATATATAAATATATATATATATATATATATATATATATATATATTTTGAATTCAAAATATTTTGTACCTTTTGCAAATGTGTATTAAATTTATGAAATATTGTAAATACATACAACTGCAAATTATAATTTTGTAATAACAGAAGTCTTTTTATAAATTTAAAATATTTCTTTGTTTAGAATTGTATTTTAACTTATTTAGTTTAACTTAAAAGTGTCTGATTTATATAAATTGTATTATTAAAGATTTGTCAGGATATATTAAATTTTCTATCTCATATCTGTGTTTTAATATTAGATATGTACGAGTATAATTATAATACGAAACATGTAAGATAAATTTTCTACTAAGTTTTTATATTTATGTCTCATGAGAATTTGTTTTAGAAGATTTTTAATTTTAAAAATTTTTTACATATTTGTGTTTAAATATGTATCACATTACTTATCACCAGTTTTTTTTTTTTTTTTTTTAATAAAAATTCATTTTGAAAGTTTTGATATACATATAAAGAGGACTATTAGTTATAAATATAGAAAATGTTACAAGATTTCAGAAAATATGACAAAATTATTTTATAAAATGTACATGTTTCTGTTCCAATTGTATTTATGTAAATAAAATCATGGCTCTTTTTTTCACTATGTATGCTTTTTAAAATGAAAAATAATTTACTTTTAAATTTTTTGAATAATCACCTTTTATAATTTCCACAGTAAAAATAAGGTATTATTTGTATAATAATTGATTTTATAAAATTAATAATACTTTACAATACTACAATAATAACAATAATAAATAAATAATAACAATAATAACAATAATTGTAGTATTTACAATACTACAATAATAACAATAATACAATATTTACAATAAATGTTTTTATAATTATTTTATTAATAATCTAATTTTTATTTTCTTAAGTATAATTTTGTATTAATTTTTAAAATAATGGTCATCAATAAAAGATTAACGTTTTTATGAAATTTGTTAAATAATAAACACATCATACACAATATGAAATGTATGTTGCAGATATTATTTATATGGAGATAATTTTGTTGAGTTTTAACTGGTTTGAAAATGTTAATAATAGTTTTAATGAATTAAATAATAATGTTGTGTAAGAGTTTATATACATACATACATGCATACATACATACATGCATACATACATACATGCATACATACATACATGCATACATACATACATACATACATACATATATATATATATATATATATATATATATATATATATATATATATATATATATATATATATATATATATATATTTCGAAAATAATTCTATCATCTGACGAGAAATATTTTTATTTTGTTAAAGTTTAGTGATTATTTTTTTTATTTTTAACAGTTAATAACTGTAATCTAATTATAAAGTTAATGATTGTATTACAATTTCATATTAAATTACAAACGTGATAAAAATCATAAATTAAGCAATAGTTTGTAATTGAGTAGAAACGAAACTTTTGATTTATCAGCATTCGTCTGTGACGTCACAGAAGCTTGTATCAGGCCCGGTGAGAGAAACAAGCTCGCGGCGGCCCCGGCAAAGCCAGCTGGAATGGGGAAAATCTTGATGGGTGGGAGAGTACTCGGAAGAATTTGGAGGGATATAAATACATCAATGAAAGAGAATGAAATGCCAAAAGAGAAATGATTGTTATCATTTCTTTGTTCAACTGTGACGGTAACCGGAGTCCCATGAGAGAAATCACGTGACCACCGGGTGCGGTTGCGGTTACTGAGTGAATGTCGACCAACGTGAATATGGAATGAGCAGGTTGATGCGTTCAGACAGCTCAATCTCATGCCCCAATGCCTACCAGGGCTCCTTTGCTCCCTTTTTGGGCATATGGGACTTCAGGGAAGCGGTAAAAAAAAAGAAGAAAAAATTGAAGGTGGGAAAGAATCCAGATTACGATGTCATTCACCCGATACTATATATATCTTCGACAGACTAGTGATTTTTTTATATAAAGTATCTTTTTTCTCTCCAAAGCATGAACTCTCAGTTCCAGTTTAAAATCGGAATATAGAAATGAATAAAATCTGTTCTCTTTTTTGGGTGGTATAGTAGAACGTCGTTTCCGTAACTCTCACATCCAAAACATGCTTGTTTTTATATTTCGTAACTTTTACAATGAATTTTAATACCATAAATTTGTAAAAAAAGAAAAAAAAAGTGTTTTTGGTCTTTATTAGAAACCGATTGCTAGTGATGTATTGTCTGTGAATATCATCCATCAAAGAGAAATTTTTCGCTAACTTCCTCGAGCATGACCGTTTAATAGATGGCGCTTTTATCTGTATTTTATAATATAGCTACAGGGCAGCAAAAAGCGATTGTCAAAACCGAATTTCATCTCTTTACGTCCTACAGATGTGGACAAAATTGGATTTCCGAAAATACAATCTAAATCGTCAACCTTAAAAATAGAGCCAAATGGCCTGGCGGTGAATTACTTTTTAGTAGGACGAAAGCCTTGAATTTTCGAGTGGCTGAAAATCTTTTCCTTTAAAATTCACTTACACAAATGAAAGTCCGCAGCTCGTGATGAAAAGGTACTTTGCATAAGGCATGACAAAGAATAAATTAAAAAGCAACTGTTTTCACATCATGATAATAATAAATCTCAAAAACATTTCGAAATATGTATTAACCGATATTTAAAGTCATGAAGATGATTGCAGCTTAATCGTTTGAGAAGAGTGCAGAATTATTAAAAAAAATAAATAAATAAAAGCAGAGGACACGAAATAAAGGGTATCTTTGAAATTGTTTCTGATTGTTAAAGCGAAATTAAATATTAATCATATAACTTATGTGACCAACTATATTGAACCCTTTATTTCTTTCAAAGTGATGCTAAAAAGGGAATTAAAATAGGCATCTTGCAGACCAAGTTATTAGTGAAATAAAAGGTTTTCTAGAAAAACCTAGAAACAGGTGCAGTAGTGGACTGTATTTACTGATGTCTAATTTTAGCAATGAAAATATTTCATCTAAGTAGTTCAATTGTTATCACAAGTAAATGAGAATGAGAAAGCAAAATTAATAAAGTATACTACTTGAATAAATATGCAAATGATGTGACGGCTGAATTTTGAGCTGGCTTTCAGAAAAATGCAAATTAACCTTGTTCGAATCGGCTTCTCGCAATGGAACGAAATTCACGTCAAGATTTCAGTCTCGGCCAACTTAAAAGTTATACTTCAACTCTTACCAAAATCTTAGTTGTAGCGTTTTCATTGCATAATTTAAAATGTAATCATCATTATTTTTAATTAACACTGATTTGTTCTTCGTGTAAAGTTACTTATGCCATCCTTATTTAATTTAACATTTGGCTCCGGAACTTTCCTAACTTCAAGAAGGACAAGGCAAGAATTTGCGGCTCTTTCACACTTCTGGACAAATTTGCTTGATGCTGAGTGGTAAATTCCTGCGTACAAGGTCTAAATAAGGGAAGCCTTAACATTTTTAATGGATTCCGCGCCTAACGATAAACATTCAAATTTAACGTGGGAACCGTTGAAGAGTTGGACCGAGAGCCAGAGCACACACTTTAAATACCAACTCGGCTGCCATCTCCAAAAATAGAGGACTCGTCCAATGAAAACTTTCGTAGAGAGAACTATCCGCATGTTGCCTCCTTGTTAGTGGCTGGTAAGATCTCGTAAGTCATTAAATTTCAAGTCACAAGGGGGTTAAGCACATCTAGCAATTTTTAGGGGTAGAAATAAACAACAGGAAATGCATTGATTAAATGGATAATGCGTATAGAGATGAATGATAATAAGTAAAAATTTAGGAAACATCCTCAATAATCAGTTTAAGTTATTTTTAAATGTAATATACCAATAAAATAAACGTGGTTAAGTTGTTGTTTCTGACACTTACATAGAAGATGCAACAATGTTATTGGGCGTAGTTGGAAAAGTTATCTGTCTGGTGATTTGGAGGCTCTGTACATGATTCAGCAGCCATCGTGTTCATTTATGGTGACAGGTAGGTTCCAAGATCCTTCTGCTATTATTTGGGGATGACAGCTGAGGCTGCAGAAGACTGTAATAAACAGCTTTTTTTTGTATAAGCATTATTTGTAAGTAATGAATTTATGGATTCAAAACATGTATTTGGAAAAGAGCAACAATATCAATTAAGGAACGAATGTTTCATATCATCGTAGCTTGTTACTAAAGTCCTATTTATTTATTTAAAAATTATGAAAGGTAAAACTTTATTTTAAAATTATAAGGAAGTAAAAATGTAAGTTGAATAATGTAATTATAAGTTAAAATGTAATTATAAATTGTAAAATTATAAGATTATAACGATTGAAGGATAAGCTGCCGACGTCTACTTGCTTAAGACAACCGCGTGGGTTGGGGACACGTGAGTTTCGAGATTAGAACTTATGACATTTTACATCGACGGAACAATTACTCGGAACAACAGCGGTTGCCAGAATTTTCGCAGTCCGGATAAAAAGCAATCGGTCGATTTCAAATAGAGGAAGCCACCCTCCTTACCCCCAAATTATCCGACGGGATGCTTAATTCTTCGCGGAGAGTCAGAGCCAGCTAAAACTAACAGTCTTTATATTTAGAGGATAAACATTCCAGAATGTATGAGTTTTCCGATTGGTGGCGAAGGAAATTATTGTATATCATTCCTTCGGGGTGGAGAGAGGAGGGAGAAAAAGAGCAACATTCCATCTCAGAATCGGATTCCCTAGGAAATTAAGTGAAAAGAACAATATGTGACACTTCTAAAAAGGTTGGAAAGTGGCGAAATTTTAGAAATAGTAATTAAGTACCGTTGGTTATATTTGCGGAACATATTAAATATTTTAAGTTTAGTGTATTCTTCTTCCAGTATATAAATTGTTAAAAAAAAAAAGTTAAAATTTCACCATTCCTAATCAGCATTCATTTAATAATTATTTAGAAAGGATTATTAAAATATCGCTTGGAAACAATAATTAAATTATCATTTGAAGAAATTCGTAATAAAAGAAAAATCGATTGCAAAAAAGTGCGTTAGTAAGTATTACAGAATATTAATTGAAAATTTGAATTTGATTATCCAACCCGATGTACCGATGTAAAAAAATAAATATAAATAAAATTTTAAAAAAATGCAATTTAAAATAATTTAACATCGTGTTCTATGAATTTATTATCCAGCATATAAACTGTTAATAAAAGTAAAAAAAAAAAAAAAAAAAAAAAAAAAAAAACTCTTTTAATCTGCATAAGCACTTGAAAATGATTATCAAAATATTGTTTGAAAACAAATAATAATTATAGCGTTTGGAGAAATTTGAAATGAAGTAATAATCGGTTGTAAAAAGCGCATTAACGAATATAATACAGTATCCACAGAAATTTTAGATTTGATTATCTAATCCATATATATATATATGTATATATATATATATATATATATATATATATATATATATATATATAATATAGCCTTAAATAAAATATTTTAATATCGTTCATTTTAACAACATTCACTGAGAATATTAATTGTTAATATATATATCTATATATTTAAATAACGAGAAACAGTATTAAATAAATATTTGAAAATTTATAAAAATTATCGTTTGGAAAATTGCTTGTGGTACTCCGTAAACTATCGCCATAAATTTTACAACTAATTATACTTAATTAGTAAGATTTCCAGTGAAAAACATTCTAAAGTATGAGAAAAACATAAGTACTTATTAAATGGTTTAACTTGATATTTTATGAAATAGATCATTAAAATTAATTATATGTAAATTAAGATAATAAAAGATATCAAACGGTAATATTAAAACTAAGGTCAAAACTCATAGAAAGGCAATATTTTCAATAGTTCAATTAATTATTTGTAGATATGAAAAGTACTATTAATTAAATGACTATTATTTACCTATATATAAGCCTCTGTTTTTAATAAAACATTTTTTGGGGAAGATGTTGCAATTTATCTACACTCGTTTTTTAAGCGTCTTTTATGTGGATTTATTTATTTACGATTTTAACGCGCCACCCATTTTTGCTAACAATCAGCAGTACATTGTGAATGTATAGAAATAATTAATAATTCTTAAATTATTACTTCTATAAATTTACGTTTAAAAGTAAAAGTAAGAGGCAGTTAAAAAAGCAAAATCTTTCAAAATTTTCTTTTGAATAAAATTATGTTTTTGTTTCTTAAAATTAAAATATTTCATTCATTTATAGAAATTGGGAGATATGAATTCATATGTGGTAATAGAGGAAAATTTGATATTGTTTCTTTCCTTATTTTAAAATGTCAGGGCTAATTTGATTACCGCATGTGTTTTAAAGTAAACTTCGGAGCACTTACAAGCATCTCCCGCGACAGGAAGCGAATTATTGGATGGAAGGTCAAAGCGTTAAGCATTCAGTTGTCAAGTCAGAACGCGTGGAAAATATTAAAGAAATTTATAGAATTTTCAACTTTTTTGTGGTTATTAAATTGAAATAGAAATATTAGGCTCTTCCCAAATATTTCAGTAAAAAAGAGTGAAGACTGCAAAATCTTTCTTTTCATTTTTCCCAACAATTTTTTGATTTTAAAATCCTTACTAAAATAATTCATAATTCTAAAACTTAATAAAAACATTTTCACACATTTATCAAAAAAGGATTTGCTTATCAAAAATAAAATTAGTATTTTAAATAATTTTTCAAAAAATTAATTTTAAATTAAAAATATTAATTATTGAATAGATTTCTAATGTTTGTGCTAAATCCACAACGTTTTTATCTAAATAACGAAATATAATGTGTCAATATAATACTCTATTACTTTCTATTATCATCTTGAAACGGTAGACAAGTGGTTCTCCCTCTTCGCCTTCTATTCCGTTGCTTTGAGTAAGCGTTTTAAACGCGCGCTCGTAGAGGTTCCCCTGAAAATCAGAGGTCTCTTCAATCCCTCGCGAGCAAATCTCATTGTTTCGAAGCCTCTGGTGGTTAAGCCATATTTTTTTCATTTGAATGATCGGAGTTCAAGTGGTGGTAATGGATTTTACTACGCATATCTAACAGTTAAAAAGTACAAAATATTTTCAAGCACTGTCACAACTGAAGACACTGCTTTTTAACAAATGGTGGGCCAAATTCACAAGGGAGAAAACCCCCAAAACTCATTCAGCTGTAGACGGATGGGAATGAACTTGGAAGAAAGAAAATTAATGGAGATGGCTGAGGTTAGTTTTCTGTGACAGAGATTCAGCTTTTGGATAAGAAATTGCTGGGTCTGATCCTGATTGTTGCTGAACTTCTAGAAATGCATGTGTTGCTGTTATTTATGACACTTGGACAAACCAAGCTCGCTATGCCACGGCTATGCAAATTTAAGTCAATAGGGTGCGTCTTTCGTTTAATCAGAGATCACAAAGGTGAAAGTACGTCTTTACTCTTTTCAAATCCTCCAATAGATGGCACCAACAGAGGATCCACTCCCTCAATTTTGACATTGATCTGAAAGGGGAGGAAATTTTCTCCAGACCATTGCAGCCATGGTAAACGCTCAATTACCGACCACAGGAGCAAGCATATCGCATGTACTCGTTGGGTCTATGTTGGCATCAGGTATCGAACCTCGCCCTTCCCCCCGGATGCTCTAATCACTAGGCAGCCCAGAAATGCAGGTTCTGATAGGGGAAAGTCAGGATAAATGTAAGTTGATTAAGTGATATACAACAGTCCCCTTAACTGTTACTCTTAAGCTGCCTGCTACGCTAATCTAGATTTTTGGACCTTTATTATTATAATGCCTGCATAGGAAGGAAATGAAAAATTACATAAGAAACATTGCAATTACCCTAAATGGCTGCTTTCACATCACTGAGAAAATATATTTTTTAAGCTAGAAGCATTAAAAAAACTTGAAATGTCTGCCTTACTAAAAAAGTGACATTAATGTAAAATAAAACACATTACTCTTTCTTTCTTCATTATCATATTTTTAATGCAATAGTATTATTATTTCGTTTAATTGTCTTTTTAATCATATGTTATATGAATTATGATGATTATTTAAAAGCAATAAAATTAGGAAATACACCTATGAGAACTGATAAAATATAATTTATTATGGCAAACAATGTTAGTACACCAACTAGAAGTTTTTACCATAACAACAGCTTAAGACAAAAAAGAAGAAAAATGATTTAAAAGAAGTGTGATTTACTTATTGATCTTCTGTCTGGAAAATTTACTAACCTACCTCCTGCCGAGAGGTTAAATTGCACACAAAAATATTTAAAAAAAAATGAGAAGAAAAAGGAATATCTATACGAATTTCGAACTTTTCTTTTAAGAAATCGATGAAAACGATTTTATAAATGGTTGAACTTCATAAGTCTCTCAAAAAGGGAGGCATATGCGAAACTTTTTGATCAAAAATCAATTCACCTTTTTCGCGTCAAAATCCATTACCAGCTGATTTAATTAGGAAAGTTTTTAGAGAGTCTTTGTTCACTTAAATTCTTTTTGCTTCTTTTACTGTTTGAACTTAGCCTAAAAAAGTCCATTTTCTTAAAAAATCTTGTTACATTAGGAGAAGCATTATTTTTTATGTTATCGTCCGCTAATATTTGCTAAATAGAGAAAATCATGTTTGACTTCTCTAGAAAATTTTATGTAAGAATCTAACAAACACTATTTGCCTCTTAACAAATCTCATAATTTATTACTAAATTCAGAAAAGATTAAAAATAATAAAATTTAAGTACCCTAACGTCAATACCATGCATATGTATGACTTAAAACAAATATTTATCTATTGTAAAATATAATATTTTTATTAATTTAATCATTTTGTTCAAGAATTTAAAAAAAGCTTTAGTTACAATTTATTTTTTTTATGAGAAAAAATGTCAGATTTTGTATGATAATTTAAAAAGGACTATAAAATGATTTACTATGGCAAGCAAAACAAATAAAAAAAAAACTATGGAAGTACACAAAATAAATGCTGAATAATATAATTCCTTATTACTATAAAAATAAGCAACAATATTCATTATTAATATAATAGTATTTCAGCATAATATTGCGTATGGACATTCAATTTTGTTTACATAACTATTTAATTCATATTTTTATTGAAATTTATTTTTAATTTATCTGAGCCCCTATTACAAGGATTATTTACAAGGATTTTAATTCTTTTTCATAAATAAGTATAATAAAAGCTTATTTTACACCAATGCATTACCATTACAAAGGCTTTACTTCTTTTTTCAGAATAAGCAAGCAGTTTGTTTAATAAATCTTTTTAGACTAGCTATTAACACAAATTTTAAGAAAAATGTATTTATTGCACTTTTTGGGGGAGGAGGCTAAGCTCAATTTTTTATTATTTTCTACTTCCAATACACAGACAAAACATTTAGATAAGCTATTTTTTTTGCATGGAATTTCGTTTTGCATGAGACTATAATCCTTATTTATGAAGTCTATGTAAATGAAATATTCTTCATTAATGAAACTAAACAAGTAGTCCAAATTCATTCAATACAAAGGCGTAGAAAAACAATGTCCCTGTCTAATGCACACTAAAGACGTAAAATAAAGTAAAATTTAGTTTATCTATTCATGATTAACAAATGTCATTTTTGTCATTTGATAGATGGATCATGCTGAATGTTAATCATCGATGTAACATCATCGAACACTTCTTCACTTCAGTTAACAATCCCAGAATGATGTCAATGAACCACACAGACATTCAACAAATAAAATCAGAAATACCCTGGTATCAAATGCGTGCTTCCTGTCACTATAAGTCAACGGACTGAGCTGAATGCATTCGAAAGTTTCATGATTGTAGATTCACTCAGAGAGTTTTCTTAAAAGTTAAACGTGCCCCAGTTCCAATTTGCATTGTCAGTGACGAATAGAAAGGACATGAAAATTCTGCATGGAACTGAACCAATCGAGACTGGAGAATTTTAAAGCGTGTTGTATGAAGCAATTCGAAGATATCTTTATCAGAAGCTACTTAGGATTTTTATCTCTACTTAGATTCAGGTAAATAATAGATCCGTACACTGATAGATGATAGCATTTGTTTGTCTGAATACAGCTAGATTGCAAAGGTCTCGTGAGTTTGGGCGTCCTATCAGAAGGTAGTGAGTTCAAACTCCACTTAACCAAAGATCCATCTAAAGTGCTCACAAAAGCCGACTGAGGCACATTAAATAGGTCCTGATCACAAAGTCCTCCGACAGAAACTGTTCTTCTAGAGGTCAAGTATTATGGAGTCTCTTCTGCTTACATTAACTGCGTTTGAAGAATTACGTTTCTTTAAAATTACGGAGATTGTCATACTTCAACTTCAACTTGGTAGAATCCAACTGTGGACAAGGTACAGGGAAGTATGCCGGTGCACAGACAACAGTGAGAGACTAATCTTATACACCAGTTCTCAAGAGTATTTACTATACTGCAAAGAGCAAAAGCAATGAGATTTTAGATCAGTAGTAGAAAATTTGAGAAGCAATAATTCGTGATACTTTATCCGCTACTCTGATGAGCACATACAAACCTTGAGAGCGGAACTTTATAGCAGTATATTGGGTTCACCATGAACTTTTGTGACTGGTAATGTCATGATTTAAGGCTATTTCTTCGAGTTGGGTCTGGTTTGTTTGCTTTAATTGAAAAGTGGCTGAGTTCTGATGAGTAAAAAAATATTTCAGGCAATAACTTCTTATAAATATCTTAACAGATGCAAGTTTTTATAAAGCTTTTTGAACATTTTATAAATCTGCCTTTCCGCAGAACTTCACAATCACTGTCTTCTAGAGTCGTAAGGGAATGAACCTGGGAAATTACCAGATACTTACTCTGATAACAGAGCTTGAAGGAAATGCGTTGTTGAAAAGTGATTGAATACGAACCTGGAACGCCCTTCTCCCAAAGAGTTTGGACTTCCCAAGTTATAAATACATTCTAAAGAAATTTAAAAAGTTTACGTTATTTCTATATTTTTTTAGAGTTGAAGAAGACCATTCATTTAGTTTCGAAATCAGTGTCCTGGATTATATACCTTGGCGAAATGTGATATTAAAGCTAAAATGACCACAAGTCAAAAGCCAATTAACATACTTGTGAAATATGCCTACATTACGTTACTCATTCTCTATAATTTAATTAAGATTAAAAAAAATGTATATACACTCTTTAATGTCCTAATATGATATATCATTAAACATTTCACAATTTTGTTCTCACTTAATATTTTTATCCAAATATTTCACATATTTGACAAATTTTTTTCTTTTACGAAAAAAAAATAATAATAATAATAATTGAGGTAATTTTATTTTTCTAATTTTAAGTCTATATATATATATATATATATATATATATATATATATATATATATATATATATATTTATGGCGTTTCATCCCTCCAATAGGTCGATAAAGCTGAGTATCAAGCATGATTAGGACCTAAGCATTTTTTTTTTTTATAAGGTTGACAAAAAAACTGGAGCATACGCTTTGCAGCTGAAGCTGGTGGTCAAGAAAAGTGATGTGAGCACTGTAAGTGTTGGTCTTATGGAAACTGGTGCCACCGAGTTTCAATAAAAAAAGAAAATTTCTCCCTGCATAAGTAGGCCTTACAGAGCAAGTAATCAGAGTACATGTGTGGTGTGTAGATAATCAGTTGTCAACAAACTGATATCCTGAAACGATTCAAGAAAAAGACGATCTCTTAATCAATTCATGACATCCTTATGCGAATACGTTTGCATCTCTATTAAGCATTTTGTTGAGGTTCCCTTTTTACACACGATGTTAATTAAACCAAGATCTATAATCTAAATGGAATTCTGAACTACAACATTGAGATGGAAATTGAATTCAATTTTCTTGCATGTTTTTCGAAATTTCTGATTGAACAAATTTAATGTAAAAATCTGTTAAGTATTAAATAATAGTATTAAATAGAAATTGGTAAAGATTTAAATTTTGGAGCCTTAGAACTTTAGTAACTTCTGACCAATAGAGATTATTATATAACGATTGAAAAGAAATTAGAAAGCGCATCTTAAAGACATTTTTAAAACGAGTTTATTCAGTAAAAAGCACAATTAAATGCTTAAAAAATAAATTTCACTTAAAATTCTTTTAAAATATTATAAATTTTTAAAAACTAGAAAGTATATATATAAAAAAAAAGAACAAGAAATAAATAGCCATAGACAAATAACAACAAGAAATAATTTATTAGAATAAAATAAATGCAAACTACATTAAACAGCTAGATGCACGTATAATTGTCACATCCACAATTTTTTATCACATTCATTCAGTTACACTGTAAAGTATATAAAAATGCGATTCAGATCGCAATGAAGACATTAAAGACAGTAACTTAAGTAATTGATTAAATTTTATTCTGAGAATCCACTGGTATAAAAGGAAATGCCAAACAGTCAAGAGTTAAATTAAAAAAAGAAAACCTTAATATAAGCTTTCATTTGTTTTTACAAAAATTAAATATAAAATTGGGACCAGTTTATAAAAAATTTTGCATTAAACTTAACCAATATTAATAATATCAAAATTGCGATATTGTTTCATATTTTCACAGTATACAAACTCAAACATTTATAAAATATATTTCTTTATTAAAAATTTTAAATGATGGTAAAGCAAATATTATAAGAAAGTATGTAATTCATACTTACAATGCTAGGTAATAAAACTATAACAAATAATGATCAAATAACTAAATGTTAGTAAAAATAAATTTTGTTATATAATTGTCCTTTCACATAAGAAGATAATACACATTCACAAAGCTTATAACATCCTCACTCATAAAAATATAAATTTATATGGTTAAACTACTTTAGACAAACATTCAAAGATTAAACAAAGAAAAGTATAATTATAAATTTAGAACTTCAAAAACTCTTAAACTTTTACCATTAAGATTTATATGAATGAAATACAACATATTCAAATAAATTTAATTCAAGCAGAAAACATTTCTCACTTTATACTAAAATATCACAAACATTAAATCTAAAAATTCTTTGGCATGCTTTTTGTAACAGGGAAGTTAAAATTAGCTGCACAAACTATCGAATATATTACAGAGCTAAATAATGTCTAATTTTAAAGAATACTTTGATATATTATATATATATATATATATATATATATATATATATATATATATATAATGAGTGTTTGTGTGTTTGTATATATATTTTCAAAAATATAACCAAAATTTAAAAATTATACACATATTTATAGAATTCTATTTGAAGATAAAAAATAATCCTATGCTCATGCTAAAAAGTAAATGTTCCAAATGACAAAACTATTCATATTGATTATATCAAGAAATATATTATTCCTGCTAAATTATCAGATATAAAACACTCCATATATCCAATATAATAGAAGAGTTAGACGTGTATCACGCGAAAGAGATTAAAAACATAAAACGTTGCAATAAGCAACATTTTTGATGTTGCCACATAATAAGTATTAAATAAACAGAACTATACAAAAATTACTAATAAGAGATAAGAATGAGGCTATAGGCAGCAATCAATGCATCATATTCAGATCATCGAATTAATATTAACTTGTGAATTAAATTGGAACTAGTGTTGTAAAAAATAATGATTTCGAAAAGTTAAAGTCCCACTGGCAGTGATTTAGTAAAAAATATGCAGTTAATTTTTTTTGTAGGAAAAAGCTCATATTAAATATAGGCTGAACTAACATAAAACAAATTTCAGGTAAATATAATCAAAGACCTTTGGTTGTTACCAAGACAGAGATATCTTGTAATTCGAAAAATAACTCCACAACATAGCAATTTTATGATCAATTTTACATTATTATGCTCAATACCACTGTCAAAATTGCAGGTCAGACATATACCTAAACAATTACAATCAGATGTAGAATAGAAAAATAGCCAAAATAATGCTAAGACTCTTTCTCATCTAAATTAATGTTTTTGAAATCTAATTGAACAATACCCATTTTATTATAACTCAGCCAATAAAATATCAAACCTCGAGAAAAAAGTGATAGTCAGTTGTTTTTCGTACCATAATGAATAACAATAATTAAAAATATGATGAAATAATTTATGAGAATATAAAGAATACATTTTTAGTTTTACAATATTTTCAAATTAAATATTTTTCTAACAATATTTGATTTTCAGGTTAAAAAATTAAATTCTTCAGTATATTAATTAAAATTTAAAGTATGCTTAACTAATCTGTATAGACTTGTTAGAAACATAGATATCAAATTAAAATTAATTTTAATTTTACCATGAAAAAGTCATTAGCATTGAAATTTAATATTACTGTCTTACACAACATGAAATCATTATAATATTATCATGTATAATACAAAGGAAGAATGCTAATTAAATGAGAGAATAAGTATAAAAAACTAAAAACAATACATAAAACTATAAAAAATGATTTTAAAAATTGAATTTTTTTAAAACCTATATTCAAAAAAAAAAAAAAAAAAAAAATCAACAAATAGCAACTACATTTGTAATTTTCTAAAAAGGAATGCAAACTAAAGTCTTCAAAGCTTTCTAAATTAAAAAAAAAAAAATTCCACACATAATAGCTCGGTGACATACACATGATTTTTATACAAAATATAACTTTTACATAAAGCATATGAAAATATCATGTATATTAAAAAATATCAAAATCATAAAAATGAAATAAATAATTTTTTTAATATCAAGTTTTTGTGATTAATTTCAAAATATTTCAAAAGAAATCTAAAAGAGCAATTTTTTTTATAAAAAGCACAAAGAAACAATCAAATATGAAAAAATAAATAAATAAAGTTTTTTAAAATATCATCACCATGAAAGAATATTTTTTTAACAAAATAAATTATGTCATTATGAAGTTAATGAATAAAAAAAATTTTTTTTCAAAAAAAAAAAAAAAGTTAATTTATTTACAGTATTTTTCCACATTGAAAAGCTAGGTTAGAGATATAAAACGTGAAATTAAATTAGAATATTTCAATAAATTAACATAAGTTTGAATTATTTAACTAATATTACTTTTATCTAACAAAGTTATAAATTTTTTAGTAATATAACAATAACTATTTTGAAGTGGTTTTGTAGATTGTGTACAATACATACTTAATATCAAAACATAAAATTAAATGATAAGTGAGTGTAAAAATATTTAAAATATTTCAAATTTTAACTATTTTACATTAACAAGAATAAAATAGTCAAACGGTTTCTAAGAGAAAATACTCTAATTTGAATTATCCATAATATATATATTTATATACCAAAGTGGGGGTTCTTATAATAATAGATAAAATAAGTTAGGAGGTTTTATTTATTTAATCGCATTACTTCTATATGTGCTTTACCAGAGCCATTTAATACATTCAATCAATTATTTATTTTTTCAAAAATGAATAATTAGTGGCATCATTAGGTGTCACCATTGAGTACATGGGGCAGAATTGATATTTTATATAGTTGAATAGCCAGTGTGTATCATTGATGAGAACGAAAAAAGTAGGTAAAACCTCATAATTTAGAAACATGGACCATGCAAAAGACCATGATTTTGCCTACCATCCACAAGTTTGTCAGATTTCAGTTGCACAGAGCAGTCAAAGCTTATTTTTGATGTCCTAACCTCCACACATCAACGAACAAGACGAATCTTCAGCTCGGTTGACATAGATCTCCCTGCCTTCTGCTTGCGAGAATAATGCCTTCAAGATGTCCTTCAACATTTTGGTGATAAATATCCCAATAACAACTGAAACCTATTCCAAAGTAGTTATTTTTTAAATAGCACATTATAATTTAATAGAACACATTAGTCATTTTTTTATCCTGTTTATTCCCACAGAAGAAAACACAGAGGCCTTATATAAGGCATAGGATTGGACCAAGAATTTAACTACCTATGGTTTCTCCTTTTTTTGGGGAGGAGTTGGGGGTTAGGACTTGCAGATAAAAGGAAATAAAAATAAATGGCAACCAAAATTAATTGAAAGAAAATTATAAGTAAAAATTTCTATAATCAATCCTCCCTTTTATACATAACAAAATTACTTTAATTGCACATTTTGTTCATTAAAAATGTTTTTGAATAAGGACATTTCATGGTGGACAGCCTGTATTATGAAAATATATTCTCTTGGAATTATTGAAACAAAGTGAAGATAAACCAAAAGTTAAATAAAACAAAATTATATATAATTAAATAAGTTAAATAAAATATAATTAGATATTATTATAAAAATAAAGTAACTAAAGAAACTATAAAAATAATGAGAGAATAATGAACAGATATATAACTTGAAAAAATAATGTCTTTATAATTAATACAAAAAGATTGAACACAAACATTGAATAAAAACAGATAATTATCAATTCAATATTGTCCTCTTTAATTATTTAATTTTCTAAAAACGTTTTTATTAAAGCATGCAAATTAACCGTTAGATATACCATAAAATTTATTTAATAAAAATTACTTTTATAGAAAAATTAATATTCTTTCAACTATTAATATAATTTAACAATCAACATCTTGAACAAAAATACCTTACATAGAAGAAGAGAACTAAACTCTTAAGTTCAAGGAACAAAATAATTTATCACATAAAAAATAATGATTTAACAATAACAAAATCACAATACATAAATTGTTTTTGCACATAAAAATATTCTCCATTATATTTAAAATTGCAATATGAGTTCAGAAAAAGAATATTTTTTATCAAATAAGTAGAGAAATATAACATAGATTAGTTTTATTTTTATTATAAAAGCATCCTTTGATTACTTTGGAATCACTTTTATATCTAAAATTTTCGAATTAAAATCATGTTAGTTTAATACACCAATATTTACTTAAATGTATTAATTTAACACACCAAAAAAATAATGCTTAACATTTTATAAGAATATTTTGAGAGATAAGTAAACATAATTGAGAACATGCTAACATTTGAGTGTAATAAATTATAAATCTAACAAATTACCGATTGTTAATGTTGTGACATTAAAAATGAAGCTCTATCAACATTAGTCAATAAAATTTCATTACCAAAAATTTTTAATGTTGATTAACAATTTAAAACAAATTGTGAATTTTCTTGCTTCAGAATGTACTATTCTTGTAAAATGGAGATACTAGAGGAAGGTATGAATTCCTGAAAGTTATTTATTTACAAAAGTTTTAATAAAACATGAAAAAAATGAATGCAGAAGCCTTTATGCCAATTTTTGAAAAAACATAAGAAATCAATTTGTTGAAAAAACATAACATGTATTTATGTAACTTAAAATATAAGTAAGAGAGATATTATAAACATCTTAAAAATTATTTATATGAATACTGTATTCTTATAAGTAATTTAACTTTTATTGTATAATTTAGATTGTTATATATTCAAATTCACTAATATGATGCCCTCCTTTATCAAAATTAAATTGCCCAATTAAATATAAATATATCAACTATGTAATTGATTCCTCCAGTATTTATAATATTAAGTTATAATAAGTTTCATGCAATTTTCTTTAAAATTAAAATAAAATTATAACAATTTTCTTTAAAATTAACAATTGTTACATTTTATTATTACATATGAAAATGGAAACAATTTATTTGAAATTATTAACAATATCTAGTCTTTTTTTTTATCAAATATTATTTTTATGAAAAACAAAGATCATACAAACACTTAAATACAGTTCTTATTAGTGTATATAATAATATTTATTTCAATTTCCTTGGTATTTCACACATTTAAATTTTTAGATGAAATTTTAAACATTTAAATAAATTCAAAGACATGCTTTAATAAAAATTTATTATAAAATATAATTTCGAAAATAAATTAATTATTAATAGTAAATTTAAAGAAAATAAATGAGCGCAATACATTTTCTACAAAAACATGATTACGTCCCATTTTATTTCTGAAGCACTTTAAACGTGCTGAATGGACAACTATAGGACAGCACATTGAAATTTTGATAAGTTTTTAGATTTTATAAAGAAACCAACAATTAATGAGTTCCAAAAAAGTTTAAGTTCAACAACAGTGTTCTCAAATTAATTTTAAAACATCACTAACATAGCATACAAGGAATGTAAGCATATTTCTAAATCAAAGCTTCTTTACAGTTAATTGTTTAAAATCAAAATTTTATTTGAAATTATAAGGCAAATATATGAAGATTCATCATGTTTAAAATAACAATCTAACATTGGAATAATTGTCCAGCATTTTTCACTTAAAGACCATTTGAATAATAAATAAAATCAAGTTTGAAATGCCTTAAATCACACAAATAGGAAAACTTTTAATCTTCTTCTGGTACAGTTGGACAATCTATACTTTCCATAACATATGAAGAATCATGTTTTGCTAGAATTCGTAGAAGTGGGCGCAATTTGAGCCACCACTGATGTTTTGGAATTCTATGTCTAATAAAGAAAATTAATATAATTTAAAATAATGAAACCAATGGTAACACTTTAATTCTTGAAATAAAAATTAGGAGTCAAAATCAAATTTTAAAATTTATTTTATTTGCAGTAAAATCTTTATAAAATATTTTTTTCTAAATCATTACATTTGCAAATTATTTATATTTTATTAGAGTTATGAAAGTTTTTAAAATTTATTACCAGAAATTTCATTTATTAAAATGAATTTTTTAATACATATTAACAAAAACTAAGTGCAAAAATTTTATTACATACATTGAAAATTTCTTTTTACAGGGAGTAATGCATTAAATTGTTTCTAACAAAATTGCTTTTAATTGAAAAATGCTGTTCGAAAAATAAAAATTCAATTTTTAACAAAATATATTTATAATTCTCATTAGTGTGATTAATGTGTGTTAGAATAGGGGTATTAATGTGCCTAATTGTTATTCAAGCTTTCATGAATACTAAACGTTTGAAAATATCTGAAATATGATAATATGAAATGCAAGATATATTACAAGAGATATAAGCACCAAACGATATTGATGTGTTGTTAAAGTACTACAATAATGTAATTTAATAATAAGCAAATGAACAAATTAATTAATTAATTAGAACTTTATTAAAAAAAATTTAAAGCCTGCAATGATACAAAAATGGATACGTGTAAAAGCTTAATTACTCCAGACAGAAAAACTTTTTTTTTTAAAAATCAGAGGTTAAAATATTTTTTAATTATATAATAGCAAACTTTTAAAATTTTGGCAGTAGTTATACATTTGAAATAAATCTATTTAATCTCCTTTAGAAAAATCAGTTATATAAGGGATGATCAAATGAAAAGGTACAAACTGACATGGTGGGTACAAATGAAGACTTTATTCAAAATATACACCATAGCCTTGAGTGTTCTTGATTGACCTGCGTAGGCTTTGGAGTGTCTCACAGTACACATCAGAGCTAATGGTTTTTCTATGCTCGTGGAATTCTACAAGCATCGGACCTTAAATATCGAAAAAACAATGAGCAAACACCTTTCCAGATGACGGTACAGTTTTGAATATTTTAGGGGGAGGTGATAACTTATGCCTCCACCGGTTTCTCACCTTCCACTGTCAGAAATGGGATAACACCTAGCTGCTCCTAAATTGTTGAATTTTGCAAAGCAAATGGCATCCTGTCCTCATACGTACTGCCGTATCATGTGGATGCCGCTTTCGATAAGAGTCTCTGCTCTCTAATGTGCACGCGGGAGCCCGTGCATCCTCCAATCCCAGTCAAAGACTCCAATTACATCCCAAGATGTCTCATATGGCACGATATGCAAATATTTAACTATTACTTTTTTTATGTCATTTTGTACCTTTTCATTTGATCACCCCTTATAACTCAATAAATATGTAAACATATTGTTAGTGAAAACAAATTTTATTTAAAAATATGGAGTTAAATTTTAAAATAAAAAATACTTTAAATGTATTAAAAAAATTTAATGCATTTTAAAATTGTAAATCAAAGCTAATACTTCATAAAAATTTTATTTTCTCAATTTACAAAATATCTATGAAAATAAATGGAAAAAAAAAAAACTATTTTACTGAGAAAATCTATAATATGGCAAAATTTTACTAATTTAATATTTATAGAAAGTAAAAAAGGATTAAGCACAATTACTTGAAATCAGTTTCAGCCTTTAATGTTTGCACTGGTGTGAATAAATACTGTCGTCTAACAAGACCCATAAGAACTGCTGTATCTGGTCCAGTACATGAAATTGTTCCATCTGGTTGTTTAAATCTTTTCATTTCGGTTAAAAGCCAATCAGTTGCTTTAGCTGCCATTTTTGTTCCAAAGTTACGGTCAAATGGAGAAGGGCTGCCTCCCTGAATTGAAAATTTTAAAATTGGGCATTTTAACAAATATCATTTTGTTTTATAACCCTAAGTAAGCAAGACAAAGAGGAAATATTTCACATATATTAAAAGAACATATCTAGAATGCGCCAATACAGATTTTAAAAAATGTCAGGTTTAAACTAGAATAATTCAATATTGACAAACTATTATGGGAAACTTACACTTACCAGGGTTAAGCAATACTGATAATAATTATCAATATAAAATATCATGTAAATATGAATATTAAATAATTAGTCTAATATTAAAATTTATTTAATATATAATAACTGAATATCTTACAATATATTATATAATATTTTATACATAATAGGTCTTTATAAATGATATTAATTATCTAAAATGAATAATAGTGATTTTATTCTATAGTGAAACATTTGTGATATCAATATCAATATAACAAATTTTTGCTCAGATAGAGAAATTTTTGTAAGGTGATTTGACATCTTCTGAAATAATTTCCACTCAGTTTACAAAGCTAACAAGGACCAGAATTTTCTTACTCTTGAATATCATTTAAAATACAATATTACAATACAATAATAAAAAATACAATACAATTAAAATACATTCTTAACTTTTGCAGCTTTTTTTCTTTTTCTTTTTCTTTTTTTTTTTTTTTTTTTGTTATTATAAAATAGAGGAATACTAGAAAAATTTTTGATTTTTTAAAAAGAAAATAGAACAGTAAAAAATTAAAACTAATAGCATAAAAATAAAAAAAAAACAATTTTATATACTTGTTACCATAAATAGACGTAACACTCTATAAATGCTGCCATTTAGGAAATTCACTTTGTCTCTTTATAAATGTAATCATTAATTAAAAAGAAAAGATGACTTTTCGTTATAAGTAAAGAATTAAGCTCAGAAACATGTTTTCAGAATTTATTACTAGATTATAAAAACTAGAGCACACGGAAACATAATTAATTGAAAAGACTTGACACAAGACTGCCAAAATTTAGTTCCTAAGCTATCTAACTTTAGCTCATTTTTTTCTTTGAAGGAAAAGATTCTTCTTCCATTCAATTCCTTGAAGAAATAGAATGAAAGGTTAATTTGGCAGAGAACAGTACAAGATTTGTTATAAAAATTGTCTGTTTATCATTCAACGAATTTTTTTGCACTTTGATATCGAATCAAGTGCCCTTATGATTACTTTATGTTTATCAGATCAAAATGTAAGGCTTGATCAAAATATCAAAATATATGAATTTCAAAAAACATCAAGCATCTAAGTCTGATAAGGGATTTGACATTATGAAATGAAGAAAAAAAGTGCTAGCCACTGACCAAAGGGTCAACTCTTAGCAAGATAGATAAATTGCAGAATAAAAACATGTTTCTATGATTTATCAACTTTTAATAAAATAATAACCCACTTCTAATATCATAAGATGCAATTAAAATTTTACATAATTTTTTGGCAAATGTAATGTGACTGCTTGAGAGAAACATTTACTTCTTATTTCCATTTCATATATACGTTATAGACACAAGTAAATAGGAAATTTGATAAATTATAACATCTTTAATTTTATTTAATCATTTGAGAAATATAAGAGTGGCATACTCTAGACAAAAAATTTGTTAATAACAGTAAAAATCATTTGAGGATCACTCTCTAAATTCTCTAACACAAATTTATACCCAGGATCCCCTACAAATATAAAGCTCCCTTGTTCTTATCTGAAAAGGTCATCTATATTTAAAAAGTATATTTCTGATCATATTGGAAAACATTACATTCATGCATACATTGTAATAAGCAATGAATAAAAGACCCATTGGGTACCTGTTGCATGTGGCCAAGGACATTCATTCTTGTTGAAAATATAGCTTTGCCTTCTTCGGAATATAAGCGATAAATGAAGTCAGTCGAATAATTCTCATTGGCTTTTTCATTCCTAAAAGAAAAAGCAGAATTCTTTCTTTCATGATTTTGTTAAATCATATATGTATTAAAAACTAATACATAAGTATTGAACTGCTTAAAATTCTACTGCAGCATGCATTTTGCAGAAAAATTACAAAAAAAAAAAAAAAAAAAAAAAAAACTTGTATAGAAAAAATCTAATTAAGAGAAGGAACACTTTTTGGCCAAAACAGTTAATGAAATTTATGATTAAATAAACAAACATTAAAACGATCACATTTGCAGCTAAATAATTTGGCAATTTCAATTTTCAACTAGCTGATTGGTTTTACAAAATAATAATCACTTTCATCTCATAAAAACGCATCTGACAGATTTCAGAAAAATTTCACAATATATATACATATATCAGAAGCTGTAATCAGTCTTGAATTGTGAAGATAAGCAAATCAACAATTCAGCAACAATTTGCTCAATTAATAATGAATAGAAATACCTGTGTACACTTGTGCTAATGAAAGTTTATTTGAAATACTTAGATATGATTACAAAACAAACACATTAATTTATAATTCTACTAACCAAAGAAGGAAAAAAATATTCATTTAATAAATTAAGCATAAGTCATATTAAGTACTTGTGAAGAAGATAGAATACAATTTTACATAATAAATATTCTAAAACATGTGTTTTAATTTTTTTATGTATATATTTTTGGATTACCATATAAACTGTAAATTAAAGCTCTCATTCTTTGGAAGGCTGCATATATTATATGTTCAATACAAATCACAGTAAGTGTTTCTCATTAAAAGAGGTAGATGTACGAAAACAATGCTTTATTACTTTCAAAAGATCTCACCAAATAAAAATCCAGAAATAATATTGTTTACAAACCTAGCATTTAAAATCTTTCTAATTTGTTATTTTGTAAAACATATTTAATATTGCAAGTATTGAATGGTTATAGAATAATTAAATAATAATCAGTCATAAAATATGTAGTATTAAAAATATTATAATACTTCTTTGTGTTATAATAGAGAGCATTAATGATAATTTCAAAATCATGTCATTCATTATAAATATATCTTGTGTCAAGAAATACATTAATTTTTCCTCTAGGGTTATATGGATCCTTAAATAACAATTTCCATTCAACTTTTTTGAATTTCCTTCTAAAAAAATTCTTTTAATACCAAATAAGAATACTCTAATATAAATAGATTGTTGGCCTCTTAATTATATTACCAACTTATAGAAATGAAAAGTAAATAAAAGCTACACATAAAATTCATAGAAATAAATTTGCTATAATATCTATATCTAAATTTATTTTACGAAATGATATTAGAATATCACATAACTAACTTCTATCTAAATTCATTAGAATACTAACAAAATGGTAAAGTTTATGATAAAACCCATATATTTTATGTAAAAGAAATGTAGAAGTAAAAGCTATTTTTCAAAGAATTGTGGTCAATTTATTTTTAATATATATTTAGAGCATAAATTTCATATTTATGCTTTTGTATTACAAAATCTAACAAAATTTTGCACACTTTTTTAACTAGTAATAACCTTAATTTGACATATTACTTCACACTTACAGTATACTTTGAATGTTTGTCATTAGTGAGAAATGATAAGTATATGGGCATTGTAATTAGCACTACACTTATAAACAACAAACAATATTTAGTTTTAGATTTTAAAAAAAGTTTACAAGTGGAACAGAATCAGATGGATTTAAAACACTGTTGTTAACAGGCGAGCAGTATGAGCGAAGTGAATCGTCAGTACAAATTTATGAGGTAAATAGTCTGTTGATCAGGACTGAGTTGTACATTGCTGCATACTTCCCTCCCAGTGTCAATGATAACGACTTGGGAACCGTACAATTCTTCCTGTATGAGTGGTTCTTGTCTCTGCCGGTGGTGTAGAATCATCAGTTGATGCGAGGTCAGTTGGTGGCTGTGGTAGGAGAGGTCTCTTGTTTGCAACTATGTCTTCAGCGTTGTAGATGAAGGCAGGTTTCACTCTATCCACAGACACTGTCACAGACTTTCACTTGATGTTCAAGTTTAGTGCATTGTTGTTGTGCTGGAGCACACGAAAGGGTTCATCGTAATGTTGCTGTAGTGGTTTCCTAATGAAGTCCCGCCGGAGGAAAACATGTGATAAAGTTGAGAGCTCTCCATGGATGAATGCCATGGTTCTTGGGTGGCTGTGGTTGTAGAAGATTGGTTGTTCATGTGGGCATGGAGCTTACCCACAAAGCTGGCAGGATCACAGTCGGTTGAATCGTTGAGGTTTGATGAAAACTGATAGAGGTGATTTGGGGTGGTGGTGGATCTTCGATTTCGGGCAGGATGAAGTGTTTTGACCATTTGGCAGAATCAGAGGATATTAAGGGCCATACAAAACAGCTCTTCAACAGGTGAGTGGCTTGATAGTCAACGGAACAATGGCTTGATAGTCAATGGAACTAGGAATGGTTATGCTTGATATCCTAAACATGACATCAGCAGCTATATTCCTGGTCCCTGGGACATGCTGGATACTGGTAGTGAATTGGGTCAGGAAATCAAATTGGCGTGCTTGACGAGGAGAACACTAGTCGATTTTTTGGCGAAAGGTTTTTGCCTTTCGCCAAAAGACTGACCATAAGCCCCCGACCTTTGTCAGGGGTTTATGGTCAGTGAACAAAGTGAATTCCCTACCTTCCAACATGTGTCGGAAATGCCTGACACTGGCATATGCAGCCAGAAATTCTTTGTCGTATGCCGAGTAGGAGAGTTCAGTTGGGGTCAATTTTCTGGAAAAGAATCCCAGTGGCTGCAGTTCTGCATTGATGATTTGGTGCAAGTCTTCTCCAATTGTGTAATCCAAAGCGTCCACATGCAAAGCAAGTAGAGCTGAGGGTGCAGGGTGAGATAGAAGTGTCGCTTTGGCAAGTGCTTGTTTGCAGGTTTCGAAGGCTTCAGGAGCCTGAGGAGTCCAGGTGATATGTCGGGAATTTTGCTTGCCACGAGAACCTTTTAGGAAGTCATGCAATAGGCATTGGTGTTTCGCAGTATTGGGTATGAACCATCTGTTAACGTTGGTAAAACTCAAGAATTTTCTTAAGGTGGTGACAGTTTTTGGTAGTTTATACTGGAGTACTGCGCTCACTTTTTCTGAAAGAGGTTTCAGACCTTAAGGTGCGACAAGATGTCCTAGAAAAGCTAATTCGGCTACACCAAATTCCCATTTCAGAATATTCAGCTTGAGGCCATGGGATTTCAGTTGTTGAAAAATGGTCTTCAAGTGCAACTTGTGTTCTTCAAAGCTATCAGAAAAGCAGAGAATGTCATCCACATAGACGTAGCAGAAGGGTAACTCTCTTAGAAACTCATGCATGAACTGCATATAAATTTGTAGGGCATTCACTAACCCCAAGCATAGGCAAGTATATTCATATAACCCCCTAGGTGTGGTAACAGCAGTTTTGGGTATATTCTCTTCAGCAGTCGGGATCTGGTGGAATGCTTTGAAAAGACCTGTTTTCCATGTGGAGCATGGGCGAAGTCATGCAGGTGTAGTATGGGGTGACTGTCAAACTCTGTCACTGAATTTAGACGTCTGTAATTTCCTACCGGACGCACAGTGGAGTCCTGTTTAGGGACAATATGTAGAGGAGAACTCCAGAGTCTCTTTGATGGGCGAATGATGCCCTGTGCAATGAGGAATTCAAACTCGGACTTGACTGCATCATGTACCTTGGGATGTAGTTGAATGGGCCTTGATGTGATTGGAGGACTTTTGGTGATGATGTGATGGACAGTGTAATGTGGAGTTGATCCTCCGAATGCAGTAGGATTTGTAACCTCTGGGAAGTGTCTCAGAATGTTTCCAATGTCATTAATGGCTGCACAGATGGTGGTAACCAATGGCTAAGATACAGGCATCACTGAGCAGAATGTGTGTAGGGATGTTAGTTTGTTGATCAGTTTCTTTTGTTTAAGGTCAATTAACAAGTCAAAGTGCGTAAGGAAATCAGCTACTATGATTAGTGATGTAACATCAGCAATGATGAATGTTCATAAGAATGGCTTTCTCAAACCAAGGTCGATTTGTATATTTACAAAGAAATATGCTGGAATTTTGCAATTGTTAGCAGCATAAAGGGTAAAATTGGATTATGACAATAATTTCTTGTTTGATACTGATGGGAGAACCGAAATCTCCGAGGCAGAGTCGACCAAGAACTTTAGTCCACTCTTATGGTCATGGATGAAGAGCCTGCTGGTCTTGGTTGTAGCCTTCGCCATGTCAGCTACTGTGACGTGCCTAACAGGTTCTTTTGAAAAGCCCAAGGTTGTTTACAGTTCAACGCACAATCACCAAACTTCTTATGGTAAAAACAAAGTTCCCTATTGTTGTTCGATCTGGGTTGTCTGTTCAAGTTCGATCAACTGTGTGACGATCGTCGGAACGGATATGTTTTCATGAGAAGTTGCTGTTTCTAGACAGCTCCGTGACCTTAAGGGATAGCTCATCCAGCTTACTTGCTAAGATGTCTGTAGCTGAAGGTGTGGGTGGCTCAGTTGTGGTAGCACATACAGCTGCAGGGGACACGATCTCTGCGACCTTATCTGCAATGATTGCCAGCTTGTCCAGCATATTAGATGACACTGAAAGGACCATCAGGATGTAGGGTGGCACCCGCTGCATCCACAGGCTCTGGAGAAAGTTTTCTTGCAATTGCGTGCCAGTGAGGCTAAGTGTCTTCCTGAAACTGACTTGGTTTTTCGTCATCCAACTGGAGATCACATAGCAGCTTTTTAATCTTGATCAGACTCTGCAAATTCTGATATTAGGCAAGTGGAAAGGGCCTTGTACTTCTTCCCCAAGGGTGAATTGAGGACGATGTCTGCCATGCGCTCCAAGGTTCTCGTGCTGATGTTAGCTACAAACACTGAGAATTTGGTGTTATTGTTGGTGATGCCGCTCTATGCGAATGAGTTGTCACACTGGGCAATCCAGAGGTAAATGTTACTCTTCCAGAAAGGTGGAAGATGCAGTGCGACACGGGAAATCTGAGCTGACTTAAGCGATGAAATATTCCCAGGATCGGAAGCGTTGTCCTTTGGCATGTTGAAAACTGGCGCGTAGAAAAGAAGGAACGTACCTCTAGTTGAGACACCGGAAATTCATCATGCCCTGCCATGTTTGAAGAACCACCTAGAGAAAAAATATATAACTCGTGCTCACCTCATGTAAAAAAAGTTTTTTTGTAAATCCTAGTACATCCTAAATCACGTCCAGGTCACCACTTGTGGGCGTTGTATTTAGCACCCCACTTTATAAACAACAAATATTTAATTTTAGTTTATAAGAAAAGTTTACAAGTTAAATGGAACAGAATCAGATGGATTTAAAACACTGTTGTTAACAGGCGATTGGCACAAGCGAAATGAATTGTCGGTACAAGTTTATGAGGTAAACAGTCTGTCGATTGGGGTTGAGTTGTACATTGCTGCAAGTATTTTCATAACCATTTTCACAATGTCATAATATCTCTTCTTGTTAGAAAAGTTAAAAATTTATCATTACCTGCAAAGAATTCATCAAAAATAAACAAGAAAAAACCTTCGCCATTTGTTTAATGTTTATTTAAATTTCTATTCATATTTTATGTGCTTATGTGGTGTGTAATCTTCAACAAAAATAATTCTTTGTATTTATTATGCTTTCTCACCAATGAATTAACAATTTCATTATTATTAATGAATATTAATTTCAGCTTTCAAGAATAAATATCTTAAAAACTGTTGTGTTTTACCTTTAATGGAAAATGAATACAAGCATTTACTATATTTTCTTTACATTGTATGTAGAGATTTTATAATCTTATAATAGAATTTGGTGAAATGATATTTATATTAATCTTGCTAATGAATACTAATAATTACAATTGTATAGTAATATATTATCAAAAACATATTGAGATAAATTATTTATAACAGCAAATAGATATATTTCAAATTATCTTATTTTTCTCATATCTTTAATTGATATGATATAAAATACAAAAAATTTTCAACTTGCAAGAGGGAAAAGTCATGGAATCTCAAACAAAGAACATCAGTACAAAGAATATCAGAAAAATGAGCAATTTGTGAGTTGCTTATCTATTCAGTTGTTGCTAAACTGCAATGGATGGAGATAGACACTACAGAAGAGAATTGAATTTAGAAATAATGTGCTCTACGTCTCATAATAAGAAATGCAAATTCTATTTTAGAAGATACTAGAGATTAGACCAATGTGTTTATAGAAAGTTAACATGCAATCATAGTACTGTGATTCACTTATATATAACAAGTATTTACCTCAAAACAAGTCCTCTTTGCACACCTTCTGCCATTTTTGATTGCATATGGAAGACATCTCCCATTAAGTCTTTGGATGTAAAAGGCTCTTCAAATATATATGCTGCATCAGCTCCACCAGCTAACCCAGCCAGTGTAGCCAAGTAACCACAATAACCTCCCATTGTTTCAACAACAAACACTCTTCGCTTTGTACCTTGAGCTGATTGTCGGATTCTATCACAAATCTGAAAATAATTAAATATGTAAATATTTAATATCATAAGAAAGTGTAGTTTTAAAGTAAGAGATAAGTATATGTAGAATAATGTAATTTATATTAAAATAGTTAAATGTTTTAAACACAATTCTGAATTATTTGAAAGGTTATAAAGATGTTATTACTTATATTTAATTTATAATTAAATTTATTTTTACACTTACTTATTCCACTAAGGATATTTTATTTATCAATTTGGTTATATTCATGATACTTAGTCTCTTATTTTCAATAAATTAAGAAAACATGCAAGTAATTTTCTAAAAATTAAGAATATGATAACTTCATATTAAAATATGCATTAAAAATTAACATTTAAAATTTGTTTCAATAAGCCAAAAAATATACAGCAATATTATGGAAATAAATAGATTATTTTCAAAATATATTTATAATATTTTAAATAGGTAGTTTAAACAAAACAATCATTAGCATAAAATATTCTTCCAATCTAAAAATATTCTTAAAGTTAAAACTCAATAAGCAAACAACCAATTCAGCACAACTTTAGAAGCTACTGATTATTAAACAACTTAATAATTGAAATTTAGAGCAAACCATGAATTTTGATGTAAATTTCAAAATTTTACATAATACAAATGAAGTTACAAATTAAAATAATTAACTCTAATATATAATAAATAAAATATTGACATTTAATGGAAGAAAATTAGTTTAGTGTCAATTATGTAATGAATTCATTTAATATTTTATATTAAGTTATAATTAAGAATGTTATACTAAAAGCAACCATTAATTTAAAATAAAAATATTAGTATTTTTTACTTAAGTAAACAAGTATTTCTAATTATTTTTTCTTTTGCTATTATTAAGATAAAAGAAGCATGCTTCTTTAAAATATTTATAACATATATCAGATAATATAAACTGAATCTTATCTTAAAAATAAAGAAACTTTTCTTTTTGTTTAATTTTCTCAATGTAGCTTTTATTAAGAAGCATTATAAAGAAACCTTTTAAGAAAGGCAAATGCAATTCTGTGACATCTGCAAATACATATTAATATATATTAACTATATTCATATTAATTAATAAATAGACAAAGAAATTATATTATCACCTCAGTGATCTCATTGATTGCTGTATCAGCACCTAAAGAAAAATCGGTACCAGGAACATTGTTGCTGATAGTAGCAGGGATCACACACATAGGGATTTGTAGCTCTTTGTATTTTTTTCGAGCTTCTGCCATTTGGAGGACGGAGTGGAATGCCTGTGGAAATCATAAAAATGAAAATTTCAAGGAATCATTTGTTATATTTGAATAAAACTGGAGTTCAAATGGCTAATATGCATCAATTTCAATAAAAAATATTTTACTTTTAGAAATTGAAGTTTAGTTTTAGAACTGATCAATAAAGAAAATATTCTGTGGAACCATAAAGCATACACTAAACATTTAAATTTAACATGTAAAATTACAAAAATTGACAAAGAACATAGATCTGTTTTGAAAATTTTTAGAGTTACCTCAAATCCCCCAATCACTAACAAAGCTTCTATTTTGTACTTTCTAAACTGTTCCACAACCTGTTCCATATACTGATCAGGCAAAGTTCTGGAAAAAGCAGATATACAATAATATTGATTACTCATAACAGAATAAAAACATCATATGGTAATAGCACAATATAACAATCTTAATTGTTTTATGGAAAATAGTCTACTATACATTTTCTTTTCATGTTATTAATAAATAAAAGTTATAACTTTGTCTTCACTACTGTTTCAAATAAATAAGTCTACAATCTTATATATGCTATAAAATTACAGTAAAAATTTTTATAACTAAATAGATAATATAATATTTAATATCCTCAGTTTTAATACCTTCTTCATTTTTATTAAATTTTTACTCATTTGTTCAGTTTTTAGAAAAAAAATATTAATAGAACAATTTTTCAAAATTAGCTTACAAAATTTTTTGAAAATTGTATATATGATAAAAATACAATTTATAGAATATAATATTTTCAATTATTTTAGAATATTAATAAAATCTTGTATCTGATGATATAAGTAAATAATTTTATAGTGTTGCTAGGTGAAGTTTTATGTTGAATATTATTAAAAGTGCAATATCTTTATCTTAATGAATGATGTTCTTTACTAATTCAACTGAATCAAAAAGTATAAATATAATTTAAACTAATTGTGGTTATTTGTTGTGAATACAGACTAACATGTTTTACTTATGACAAAATTTTCATTTTCAGTTAATATTTTTGAAATATACAAAGAAAAGCCAATTTTATGAATATGTTATGTTAACAAGATTCACTAAGAATTTATAATACACTCAGTATCACAAAGTGCATTTTTTCAGAGGTAATTAAACCAATGTCTCATACTGAAGGTTGATTCAAAATAAAACTTAAAAATTTTAATAAATTTTAAAATTTTAATAAATTAGAATTTGTATTGAGAACATTTAGGTGTGCATGTCATTTATTAAGTGTTCATTTTTATTGATTCTATATCAATAAAAATGAACACTTAATAAATGACATGCTCACCTTATGTTCTCAATACAAATTTAACGCTTGAGCTAAATCTCTAAATTATTGACCAAAGTGCTAAACATTGTTTTATTTATAAAAAAATGTTTGGTTTGTTTTAAACATACTGGATAATTGGTCTGGAGCTAATAGTTTTCTGTGGATTCTAAACTATAACAAATGTTTATGTTCTAAGCGAAAATCGTACACACAGAATGATGACCCAAATTCAAAAGCACTTTTCATATACCAGTCAATAAGGAAATTAAGAAGAACCCAAAACAAAGTTTCAAACCAAACAAACATGAGTTTGGTGTTTTTTGTATTTGCATTATATGTATATTACCGAAGGACTTAGATAATGACATTCAAAGAATAACATCACAGTAGACATTTTTAAATAACATCAGATTAATCTCTTAAATTATTTGCTTCATTTGCATGCATGGTACATTTCTACATTAATGTTAAACTTGAATTTCAGATGCAGCTTCTAATGGAAGATTATTAGCATAGGCTGACAAATTACTTTGAAAATAACTGGATGTGTATCACTCTGCAGCCAATTAAAATTACCTTTTTGTCCCTAAGAAAGCTCCTCCCTGACCAACCCAGCCAGTGACATCAGCCCATTTCATTTCTTGAACCTAAGCACAAAAAAGTTTTAAAATATTTTACAGTGGAAATAAAATTATAGAATTTTAGTAGCAGTTAAGCTTTTTCTCAAAATATATCAAAAATTTTACATGAAATATTTTAAACATATGGAATTAAACCCTGAAAATATATATATACACATATTTTGAAGCAAGTACATACATTTCCCTCAATCAAACCATCTATACCATCGTGAATTCCATAGACAGTGTCCCCTCTGAAAAGGCAGTTTCTGACAAAAGATCTGACAGCTGCATTCATTCCACAACAAGGAGCCCCAACATGCATCACAGCTAGTGTATAACCTTTCTAGAATGGAGAAATATGGTACATAATGCTAAATATATATTTTTATTTCATAAAATAGATGAAAATTATTATTTCTAGAAAAATGAATAAACACACTCTGAATTATAAATTCTATCATTGATTAAAATCTGTTTTTTTAATTTTTTAAATAAAAATTACTGCATTCAAAATTATATTAAATTTCCTTAATATAAATAAAAAATTAAAAACATAAAAATTTCAGCTAAAAGAATCGCTATTATTAAGAAATTTAATTTGAAAAGCACCTGTATGTGTTTGTAGAAGAAGTATGTTTCTAATTATCCTTTGTCATTGTTAAAAGCCTTGAAAAATTGTTCATCAGGTGATAAAATGCGCTAATTATGGTAACCACCTATGCTCTTGTTTCTCTCTGAAAAATTTTATTCAGAATTGTATTTTTTTTGTAGCGGTATAGTCTGCCTTCAGTATCGAGCTTAAATAAATATTTGTTATTGTTTTATTATCCACAGATTCTTTATTTAAGTCCTATCAGTCATATCAAAAATTATTTACACTTTTTCTACCAATTTGTTCTTCCTAATTAATCCATGTACTTTTATTGTCTTCAATGATTTTAGCCATATATTAATGCAAATTTAAATCATTAGGACCAGAATAAAATTGTAAAATTTTTGTAAAGAAATTTCTGCAATGTTTAGTCTAGATTTTTTTTAATGCAATTTTATTATTTTTAGAATTTTATAGTTCTTTCTTAATGGCATAATTACATGCTCTTTAATAATTCTAGTTTTAAATTAACTTTACAAATGCATTTAATTAAACCCATTTAAATACTTCAAATAAGAATTGCATATTGAACACAAAAAATTATAGATTGCACATTCAACAAAGAGAATTTCTTATATTACTTATGTTAATGTTAAAAACATATTAACCTCTTTTCTCTTTGAATTAAGTAAGAACATATACAGTTAAATTTAAGAAATATATTTTAGTTTTTAGAATACAAGACATTTTAAATACTATTAAAAACATAAAATTGCTTGAAAAATTGATATAAAATAATCTATTAAAAACAAGGCATAGTATATTTAATGAATTGATTCATACAATAAAAGTAAATAAGTTTTAACTATAATGTTTAATATCACCACTATGCAAAAAATTTAAGTTTGCAGATAAATTATTTTACAGTTTTACAACACAAAATATGCTTAATCCTCTCTTGTGTTATTAAAAATATATATGCTTGTAATATATAAATTATATGCTTTCATATTAAATTTTTTTAAAAACAATTATAAAAAATAATAGCAATTTGAATAAACATTGTAATTTTGAACATACTGAATACATAGCAATTTGCAAACACCTGTAATTTTGAAGCTACTGAATTAATTTTAAAATGATACACAATATAAAAATCAATTTACAGCTAAAATTGTTCATAATTTTTATATGAAATCAAGAGGGACATTAATTTAAAAAATAAGATCTTAAGTCAACAAATATACATACCTTCTATTTATTTGAGGGCACAAAGGAAACAAACCATTATTTAATAATATTAATAAACAATACTGCATAACATTCTATTTATGAAATTTGAATATAATAGTAATATTTTAAAACAAAAAATTTACAAGTAAATTAAAATAATTACAATTTTTAATACAATTTATTTTACAGCACTTACTTTACCATGTTCCATATCAGTAAAAACTGATTTTGGGGGTCTAAGTCTCGTAAGCATTTTGTATGTTTGCAAATTTCGTTCAAAACTCCTAAGATAAGATTATAATTCAAATTAATTAGCAATTTCAGTTTAATTCATTAGCTGACAAAATATAAAAACTAATGTTTTTTTTTTTTTACATTTAAATAAAGAAACATAAATAAATAAATTTAAAACAATTTAACTTACTCACTCACACACACCATATCATTTTAATAATGTAATAAAGTAATAAACTATGTTATAAAATAAAACTTATAATTGGAACGTTTAAAGATTTGTACTCATCCAAAGCAAGGAAAATTATTTTTTACTTGTTTGATAATCGCCCTTTACTGATTAGAAATATGAACAATTGAAAAAAAAATTTAATAACACACACTTTGTTTCAGCACTTAAATCCTAATGAAATATAAAATGTTAAAACAGCAAATAAAAAATATTTAAAATGTTTTTATTTACAGAATCATTCATACATTAAGAAAAAACTCTGACCCTAATTGAAGTGAGATTTTTTTGTAAAATATTCTTTATAATTTTATTAACAACTTTTATTTTAAAATGGGAATAGTTGCTATTTTGAAATATAGTTACTTATTGTAAAATTTTAAACAAAAAGAATTAAATTTACATGTTATGGAAAATGCAAGTTATATTTATTGACATCTAATGTAATAATGGTTTAAAACAGAATTATATAGGTGCTAAAATATAAGTGAATCTTACCTTCCTCTGAGCTTGACAGCTTCTTCCCAAGATTTTCTATTCATTGCTGCACCAACAGCTTTTGTCTACATTCATATAATGTGCAATTTAATTTTTATGAAAGTAATTAACATTGTAAAAAGTAGATGACATTAAAAAAAACATCAAGAAACCTTATTTTTTAATAACAGAATACATGAAAAAGTTATAAAAAATGTATTCTTTTACAACTACATGTTGTAACTTGTAAAACAGTTACTTTTTAATTTACTTCAGAAAATGGTGTAATAAATACAGATACAAATTGATAATGAACTGTAAACTATAGTTTGGAAAAATAATATTCTTTTACTTCAGCTGCAGAAGGCTTTGACTTATATTGCATGTAATCAGAATGAAATTTGAGATTATATTAGTATATGATTAATTAAAGTTAATAAGCGTTTTTTTATCAATATTTGGATTGTCCCTATGTGATCATTGAAATCCATCTATCCATTTATATGTTTTGCATATTTAAAGCAAAATACACAGCCAACAAATTTTATAAAGTGAAATTATTGGGAATGTGCATTTTGTATTTAATTTATTGAAAATAATCAAAATAAATAGAAAGCAGGAATTGTACAATATCAATACATTGAGCATTTAAAAAATAATGACTACTTTATTAATACTTTTAAACTGTTTCATTAAAAAAAGTTACTCTTAAACAATATATTAAAGTAATAAATACAATACTAAAATTACGAATTACAAAACATTACAGGAAATCTAGCCAGTGAAAAAGCAGCTAAAGAAAGATTTGACAATATAAATAAGATAAAACATGAAAAATATTGAAACCAGAAATAAAAATAGCTTCTTGTCATTTGTATCATATATTTTAGTAATTTTCCAATTTTATATTTCGGGTTTTAATATTTTTCATGTTTTCTCTTTATATATATATATATATATATATATATATATATATATATATATATATATATATATATATACATATATATACATATACATATATATACATATATATATACATTTATATATATACATACATATATACATATATATACATTTATATATATATATGCATTTATATATACATATATATATATACATACATATATACATATATATATATTACCTTTTCTACACACTGCATAAGAGGAACTCTAACTGCTTGGTTGCCATCTAAAGAAACAACACATGCTTCTGAATCCGGTGTAGCTTCTAATAAGGCATGAACAGCTTCAGCACCCATGCGGCAACCCTAGGAAAAATGCATTTTAAAATAACCTTCTATATCTTGTATGAAGAAATACCATATTTTCCCATATTTAACCCCCAGTAATGTATTATCTGCAAAACCATTTTTTTAGTAAAAAAAAAAAAAAAAAATGTTTCATAATACACAGTGACACATAATACACAGCAATTTTTTTGTCGAATAAACGAAAATATATATAGCTGATAATAAGGTAAGACAAATGAAATAAAAAATATACAGAAAAACATAATAAGTTGCAAGAAAAAAAATATTTATTATTAAAAACATTTGTTTGGATCCACTTTGTCACAAAGTGCAATAAGCTGACATGTGAAAGCAATGGATCTATCATCAAGAGAGATATTGCAAAAAGATTCAAGTAAGTCTTATCAATTTTTAGTTTTAGTAAGTTTTAAAATCAGTTCAGACATACTTTAAAAATGAAACAATAGTTTCCTTAATAATTAAATGAAAGAAACAAATTATTTTCGATTTGTGTATTGAATAAATTTTTTTCTTTTGTATTGCACAAGCTTTGTTTTCCACCTTACATTAGCAAATGTGTTGCCCTTTTTTTATTTGACTAATGAATAAATTTCAGAGCTTTTAGTTTAAGATATGTGTAATTTATATACTTTTGCTTCTGCATGACGATAAAGGAATTTAAATATTTTTAAAATGAAATAGCTAAGGTTAAGAGCAAAATGGAAAATGACAATAACTAACAGCGAGGATAATCTCATCGAATATAATATTATAGCAATATATAACACAACTACATTAATGTTATAATTTGTTATTTATATTACAGTAAAAATTTTTTTAACATAATTAACATTATACCGATTCTATACTTTTCCTTCATAACTCCAGATTTTTCATTGATATAAGAAATGTTAAACAACAATATATTATGAATGCTTTAAGAATTTCCAGTATAATCATAAAAAAGTCTTACAAGGCAGTATAAATTAAGTTTAGTATAAGTGAGTATAAGTTTTTGGAAAAAAAAAGAAAAAGAAAAGAAACTTTGTTGCATTATGAATCTCAATCTATAAATTAAATAAAATATAATAAGAAATATGTATTATAGGAAATGTTATTATATTAGGAAATACTTACTGTAAACATTTGCTGAACTGTATTATAATGTGTGGAACACATACTTTATAATTTTAAAGTATTTAAAGTAAATTAGTTTTTAACTAGACACTAAAATATCATTACATTTTTGTATGAATGTGAATATTTAAATAAATAACTTTATAAAAATTAAAAATATTTAAAAATTATTTTAAGATTTTAAGAGAATCATTTGAAAAATAAATCAATACTACTATGTTTAATTTAAAGTATTTTTCAAACTATTCATTTTCAGAAACATTAAAAAATTAAACATTTAAAATTCTTGAACATTAAAATTTTTTAAAGAATATGAAATTGATTTATTTCATCATCTTGAAAGTGAAAATATTAAGAAAAATACTCATATATGCAATTTATTTACTTTATTTCCATTATTATTACAAATTTATTAAACGTAATTTTATAAGAGTATATCAAATTATTTTTAATATACTTTTATAATGATCATGATTTGAATGATATGAATTTGAAAAAATGAGATCTAAACACAATTAGTAAAAGGTTTAACAATATTCCTTTAAAGTCAGTGTCACATTTAAGTTTTTTTTTACTCTAAAATGACATTTTGTTTGGAAACATTTCTAACAATATAACAATCAATTTGAAAATATTGAGAAATGACTCCTGACAAATATTCATTTTGAAATATAAATTACAAATTTAAAAAAAATAATTTTAACAAGTTTAATATGATTAAGAGTAAAGGTTCTAGTGTTTATAATTTAGCGTAAATTTGTATTAAATTTTAATTAAAATTAATAGTTAAAAATTTTTTACTTTTATTTTATTAAATAAAAGCAATGCACTGAAAATAATAATTACACAATTGAAAATATAGTAAAAAAATTGACTCATAGGAAAATAAGTATTACCAGAATACGATCAAAAGCTGAGGGGCTTCCTCCCCGTTGAACATGACCTAAAACTGTGATGCGTGTATCCTGTTGCAATTTATTTTCAATAACCTACATAGATAAATTTAAGTATTATATTATTCAAACCAGCACTATAGCATATCAACACAAAATATTATGGAACATGAGAAATTTGAATACCTTTTTAACTTGCTCAGCAGAAATGGGATTTCCATCCTTATCTTGTGCACCTTCAGCAATGAGTATAATGTTAAGTCGTTGTCCGTTTTCTCGTTCCTAAATATAACATTAAAAATTATTATTAAATACATTATATTTCATGTTTATTTAATCAGAATCTTTTCAAAAGAAGTAAGATTTGTGATTCAGAACAAATCACTATCTTTTATTAGCAACAATTAAATATATAACTGTTTGCATAGTATTAGATATTAAAAAGGACACATTAATTAATAAATTTTATAAAAATTAAATAATAAAAATTATAATTACAGAACAAAATATTTTATATTATTTTCTTTAATGCTTAATATTTTCAATACATAATAACTGAAAACAAAATGCTTGATAATTACCTTAATTCTTAACATGCATTGTTTATTTCATATTTGAAATTAATTTTGATAATAAATAAATTAATAAAGACATTAATAAAATAAAATGGTCTTTGAAATATTGTAATAAGGAATTTTAATAAACTCCAGAATAATTTAAATTTAAACTAACAAATTTAAGGATATTTTCCATAAAATTAAAAGTAAAAATATTTTTCACTTTAGTAAAAACATTAGAAAAATGCATAATATCAAAATAGAAAATATCACAATTTTAAATAAAATAAATCATGTAATTCCATAAAATATTAACTAAAAATACCACTAAAATATTAAAAATCTATTAAAATTATGAATAGTAATCATATATATATTAACAATTATTTATTATAAGAAATAATGCATCTAAAAATGATAATTAATTTACTAATCTGAAAAAAATAGCTTAAAAGCAAAAATATTTTTACACTTTACAATAACAGATAAAAAAATACTTTGAACACTGTACCGGTCTTCTCCACATAAATATATGAATGCATAAATTTTAACTGATGACATTCAAAATATGTGAGAAATTTCATATCAAATACTGAACAGTAAAATTACAAATATTTTTAGCAACAAATAAATATGTGAAATGATATTATTCAATCAGTCGCTAATGTATTTAACTGATATAAATGAGCATATCTATTTTGAAATATTAAAAACGCTTGATGAAACTTCTTAGAATTCTCAGAACGATTCAGGAAAACTTAAACTCAAAATAGAAACAGGTTATATATGCTAAATATTAATGAATTATTATAAATAGAAAATGTACTAATTGATGTCAACATCTTTCTGCAAATGTGGTATAGTGATGAGAAGGCAACTAAAAGTGTTGATTTTATCATTTTCGTCTCTATCTAGATCAAATAGTCTAAGGCAGGCAACAAACCTGTGCACCGCATTGCTTATAGATGGTGTTTCATTGGAGTCTGTTTTGTGGAACCCTGGTGTCTGGTATACCAGCCAAACACTAAACAATCACGCCATTAACAATCTCACTCCAAAAATTAACGAATAAAAGTTTATTTACAGTTTAGCTTCTATTATTGTATTGAGTATTTGTTAATATTTTCATATTTGAAAACATAATCATGCCCCAAATGCCAAGAAATATTGCATATAATACTTTGATTTAAATATTAACAGCAAATATTATTGCTGAAGTATATTTGGAAGAAGAAAAAAGGGAGGACAAAATTTAAATAACATAAAACTCATTCCAATTGCCCATGTAACTTATTTAAAATAAAGTTAGCATTATTTCTTGGAAATGAATTTTTATAAACTAAAAATAAATAATAACTAAATTGGAAAATCATTTAATATTTTTTTTGCTACAAATACTTATGCATTTACATTATATTAAAAATCCAATTAAAAAAATAATTACATTATATTTCAGAGTCTGTTTCATAATATTTAAATAAAAATACAAATAAATTTATTTATTATATTAAAGAGTTCAAGTATTTAATGCATTCATAAAAGTAATAATAAATATAACTATACTGTAGTATTCAAATTAAAGTTTCTGCAGTGTTTTAATTGTAATTTAAATTAAAAATGCTGCATTCAGTTAATTCTTATTAAATACTAAAAATATTCAAAATATTTATCAAATTTTAAAAAGCAATTTCAATGAGGAAGACAAATAAAATGAAAATAGTTTCTAAAAATCTTGTGAGATTTTACCAGATTATTGTTTTTTGAAATTATTATTAATTATTCAATTGAAATCTTTATTATATAGTTGATTTTTAAAAATTTTTAATTAAAATAATTATCATCATGTAGGTTTTACAAGCACCTGTTACCTATTGAAAAATATATAATCGAATAAATATATAAGTATATATTATAAAACAGAAAAAAAAAATCAAATTCTGAAACATATTGATCAATTAAATTTAACTTGCTTTTAAAATATTCAATGATAAATTCTACAGAAAATTTGAATTCCATGTTGTAATATAAACAGTGCGAATCAAGTAAATATACACTTGTCGCTCGGTTGTGGATGAAAAAAAATAAACATGCTGAATACTTCATTTGGTGGAAACCTCCGCCTCAATTTGGTCATACGTGACATTATTTCGTGGATGGCCTGTGGACATCTGGTAGTCATTCACCATGTCTGGGTGACGGTGACCAAGTTTGCTGCCTGCCTAAGGCTGCAACACAAAACTTTTAATATCCATCATGTAAACTACCTTCTATTCACTTTTTGTAAGTAAGGAAACTCAGAAAATTCCCAAGTACCCACCCTTTTAGATGAGTATGCAAATGACATTAGAACAATATCAATCTCCTTTCATTCAAGAGTAACTGGGGTTGAACCCTTGACTTTTTATTTTGAAGACCACTGTCCTAGCATAAGGCCATGGTGAGCTCAATAATTCTTTCGCTTGTTCATTGATCAGAATTATGAAGCAACAAATTGTTAAGTAAACTTGTTCAATGGAATTAGTAAACTTGGAATTTATCAAAACAGCCAATCAATTTAACTGTACATTATTTACAATTAAAAACAATATGGATTATAGCACTAAAAAAAATAAAGAAATATTTTGTAATCTTTGGAAGCTTCAGTAATTAGCAATAATGATAAAAATAACTGCAATGTGCTTTTAAATTAAACTTAAATCAAGAAGCCAAGTAAAATACCAACTTGTAAAAGTTTGCCACAAAGAGTTTGAGGCCAGTCTCTTTCAGGAGGCCATTCTGGGATGAAGACAAAATCTGCTTCACTGGCAAGGGCACCAACCAGAGCCAAATAACTGTAAAAGAATTTTGACTTGAGAATTGTTAGAGAATATAAATAAATAAAGCAAAGTTTTACTTTTTATTTAACTTACCCACAATGGCGTCCCATTACTTCTAAGATAAATGTACGTTGATGACTGTAAAAAAAGACTGAATAAGTAAATTTTTAAATTCTTTTACTCATATCTCATAGAGTAAAAGATCTTTCATTAAAATTAGTCTTTTAAAATAATCAATTTTTAATTTTATTAAAAAATATGTGCACTCATCTGTTATTTAAAGGGGCTATAGATCAATTTTAAACAAACAGCAATTTACATATCTAGTGAAATTTATAAAAATGTGCATTTATTGAAGTAAAAAATACAAAATTTTAAAATAACACTGTTTGTATTTTGTAAGATATTTATTATGCAATGAATTTTTACCTATGAATGAATATTTCAATATGAATTAGGATAATTATAAAATATTCTAAGTTAATTATCATGGAAACTAAAATTATGACTTGTTATGCATTCATATATATTGAATACATAAGCAATTTCCACACTAGTTTAAAACACATTATTCAACATACAGGAAGCCATATAACTAACATTCATTCAATACCAACATATTTAAAATATATCATAAAAAGAATAATTACTCACAGTGATGGAAACTATTAGAATATAAAATGACAAATTATGCTGGTTAACTTTTTGATGTTATGAAAATTTATCTTCAATTTTAAAATAATAAATTCCATTTTCCTTTTCAATGTAGTTTTATGCTAACATAACAATATAAGATGAGAATGCCCATAAATTAATTTGTAAGAATGTTTCTTTCACATACACAATTTAATCATAATTTTGAACTTTTAAAGACCATTATTAAAAAACTACTTTCAAGAATTAATTAATAGCAAAAAAATTAATAATTATAAAGTATATCAGCAAGACAATCATATATATATATACATAATATCAAGTTAAAATATGATGAATAAGTGTATAATATGAAGTATGAAGTATATAATATTAAATAGCTTAAAAAGAAAATATTATAATAGAAATTGAATAACTAAATTGAATTATTAAAGTAAAAACAAAATTGAAGCAAGAATTAACTTATTATTAAAATTATAAATGAGACTAAACTTCATGCAAACAAAATGTTTATTTTCTCAATCCCAGATACATATTTCAAGAATGTGTAGTAGACAAACACTTTGCGGTACTTACGTATTATTGAAACCATATTGGTGGCACTATATAAGACCGAGCTAATTCTACAATGTGATAGAAACAGTATGAAAGAAAATAATATATGAAGAAAAATATTAAATAATTTTTATCTGTATAATTCTTATACCTTTATTTAACGATATATCAATTATGTTTTGGTGGAAAATATTGCAAAATGGTTTTTAAAATGGAATCAAAACAATTTTTTTATCGTTTTCTTGGTCTTGTCACCATTTGAATTCTACCAAGTAAGACTCAAGATGGCGTCGCAATACATGAATCTTACTTATGTTAATAACGTGATATTGCTTCTTTCAAACCAATTACCACTTCTTATTCTTGCGTGTTGATTACAGGTTGCAACATTGCACTCCCAAAAAATCTGTTTTCCAAAATAAAGCTTCATCAGGTATGAAAGAAAATAATAAATAAATATTTGTAAATTTCCTAGGTGGCAAGCAGAAAAATTTGAAAGGAAGTAAATGATTGCAAATTCAGCGCCTTAGATGCGTATGACATTGGGGTTGCCAATTTGGTAAGTTATCTCGGAGGTTGGAACCATCAGCTCCGAAAATGCCTACCTTCGGGGACCTCCTCCAAAACCAAATAACTACAAATTATTACTTTGCTAATTAATGAACTTCTGTAATTTAAAATCATAAACACAGAATTTTTATGCCATTTTTCAAATTATGCTTACTTTTGAACATTAGAAAATAAAATTGCATAATCCTTATTTCAGCAATTCTAACTGAAATTAACTTTATAATCCATTTTTCTATCCCCCACTTAATATATATAGCTATTTTATACTTGACAAATATAACATACTTGATAATTTCAAACTGCTTAAAAATGAATACTTAAAACAAAGATGTCTTTTCAGTTTATAATTTCAGATTAATCCAATATTTAATAGATTATAAATTATATAATGAATCTATATGATATACACTTTAAAATACATTTTTAGAAAAATATCAACACATAATGCTTATTTTACAACTAATAAAAATTATAACTTTACTAATTAATAACAATTGCTTTGTCAAATTACTTTTATCTACACATTTGCGCCAATTCATTGGAAAATTAGAATAGTTTAATCATATAAATTTTAATGAAGAAGCTATAATGAATTTTTTAAATTTAAAAATTATAAGTTTAAAAAATGTAGTTATTTGGTTAAGAAATATACTTTCAACCAATTAAATATTTAACATTAATGTCACAATTAAATTAATTTAAATTTAAAAATAATAAGTTAATGCATTAAACAAAATATTCTTAAATCAATGCATAATGGCATATAAATTAATTTAAAACAAACACAATAGTGATGGAATTCATAAAAAGAATGGAAAATATCACTGAAAATTTTAATAAGGTTCTAATTCTGTAAAAGAATTTCAGATCTTATAATTTTTTTAAATATATTAAATAACTATAATACAATTATTTTCTCAATTTTGAACTTATTTTCATTATATTAAGGGTTAGAATTTCATAAATATATCAGTAACCATATTTTATAAAGCAGTATACATTTATTAGAATGATAAAAATAAAATTGTGTGTTAAGCAATGTGTGAGTAATAACTTGATATGTGAAATAAAGAAACTATAAAACTATGTACCTAGATGCTGTGGTAACAATGGCATCAATGGACTCTATAATACGATGCAATGCAGAATCTGTACCTATAGTCATGTCTGTTCCACAGAAATCATTATCAATTGAGCCAACCATTCCAACAATATTCAAATGGCAACAGGATGCTCTTTTCTCAGGTGTGATGATACCTGTAAAAATTTATTTTGCAAGAAATTATAAGTCAAAATAGTATTTTGTATTCATAAATACTGGATGAAAATTGTGTTTTTGATGTTAGTTTAAACAATAAATATTTCCCAAGATATGAAATATAATGTATAAATATCCTCACAAACAATTCATTCATAAACTTAAACGTTTTATTCTAAAATACTATTGAATGAAGTTTTTTAAGACTGCGGAAAATATGCATTAGTCTCTAAAAATTAAAGATAAATTATTTTCTTGAATATAAAATGTTATGTATTTAACTGCATATTATTAAAAATTTATACTATATATGTATATATATATATATATATATATATTAATAATATTATATATATATAGCAAGTTAATGTTCCATGGTTGTTCTCGTGTGCCAGCTAGGCTGGCAAATTGGGGTACGCTGCTCCACTTTTCGAGCTGAACCATATATGGTGTGGGGTCCAACTTCTTCAGTACACACACATGCCATAGGGACCTGTTTATAGGGTAGGCAATCATTCACACACAAGGAAAGGACAAAAACAAGAGAGAGAGAAAGTACACCCATGCCTGAATCGGGATTCAAACCCAGGACCTCCCTATCTGTAGTCAGGCACGCTGACTACAGACAAATTGGCTGACATATACAGCAAGTCTTGCGTCAATATTATATAAGTTTGGAGATATTGTTAACAAATACAACGTACCAAATGAATAAAATATAAAAAACATAAATTTAAAAATTAGGAAAATAATGAAAAACAATATTAAGAGTAATTACTTTTATGATTTTTTTTATTATTCTTTTATCTAAAATAATATCTAGCATTTTTTTTTCTTTTACAATTCTTTCTTCAATAATTTGTCGAATTATTGTCATAATATCTTCTAATATGAAGTCTATTAGAAATTTATAGGAATTATGAATATGACAATTATAACCTTATCAGCACAATGTGGAGAGAAATTTATTTAGAACAAAAGAGGTGTAACTCTATATTAGTTTTAAAAATAGTTATTGAAAATATTGGATTTCCTTTTTACTTTGTCAATAACGATTATAAATTTCAATTTTAAGACACAAAATTTTAAAAGTAAAGTGGATCTTCTATTTCATTAAAAAAAATTAAGCATTCATATTGTTCCTATTCAACTGAAAATACATGACAATAAAACAGAAAATTGTTCGTATTCCCATGTGTTTAGCAATGAACATTTTATTTAAATAGAACAACTAACAATGCATTTTATATTTCTTTTTTTAAGTATTACCATGTAGGCTTTGATGACGAAATTCTCTTAATAATCAAATATGTAAAGAGAAATACTAAAGAAATTGTAATGACAATTTTAATATGTTTCATTATCACACCACTCAATTGCATTTTACTAGTTATTCAAACTAATATAATATTCTAATAATAATGTAAATGAACAATAAAAATAAAATCATTTAATGGACAACCCAACAGTTGAAAGCTGTTTTAAAGTTGTTTTTCATTCTAAACAGATTAATTTTTTCTAAATATATAAGCTGCAGTGAATTGGTTAAGTTAGGATGTTAGCTCTTGTAACTGGAAATAAGTCGGTTTGATTCTAGACCCAATTGAGGATCTGTTGTGTTCACTAATGATGACTGAGTCATTAAATATGTCTTGGTCACATAGTCCTCCATGGGAAATGATACCTCTGGGGTAAGCAGTCAAGTCTGGAGTCTTCTAATTGGTCTCTGGTTCTAAATTACAAGGACCCACTTTCAGGGCTACAATGGCACACCTACTGGGTGTCTCTATAAAAGGGCTATATATAAGGGCTATCACTCCCATGCCTAGTAGTGTTTAAAGGTGGAAATCTTATAGTCCACCAGGCATTATTCCACAACATTCTTTGTAAATAGTGCAGGCTGTATTCATGTTTCACAAAGGAAATCTGAAAACTCCCACGTACTCACACCATCAGAAGTACAAAGAAGCAACGGAAGAATTTATCATCCATCATCATAGGGCTTAATACATACAGAAATTTGCACAAATATTGATGTAGATGTTATTCTTTTTATATTCCATCCAATTCAGCTATACTTTGTGAATTATAATTCAGCAATACAATCCAGAAGCAACTCTGATTCTGTAATAGATAGTCTAATGGTTAAAATAATAGTTGTATACATATGTTAGATATTATCTTCTAGATCATTTTGGTTTGTTTGTTGCTCAATGGTCATTTTTGGTAAAGAGCTAATTTGACCAGGATCTACAATTTAAAGTGGATTCCAAACTACTACAAGCACCCAAGCAAAAGATGGGTTTCAAACCCAATGAATTGTTGAAACAAAAGTAAGAAGTACTAAACTCTATTATTTTCTAGAACAGCAGCAATAAAATATACATTCTACAATTGAAGTTTAAATGAATTAATTTTTAAAATATTATAGTTTTTAATTAAAATAAGTTAAACTTGATAGCATATAATTATATACTAATAATATTTCATGATTAAACTATGTGAGGAAAATTATGAACTTTTAAACATTGTTAGTAAAATTTCTAAAAATTACACATTCCAACATTTTATTCAGCATTAAAATTTATTAATGTTTAAAATTATATTACCAGTTTGAACTAATTCATCCAAAAGAGAAGTCCATTCTTGGCGAAAAATATTTGCTCCAGTTAAACTGCCATCACCTCCAATAACAACTAAATCAGTGATGTTATGACGAATTAAATTGGCTGCAGCTTTTAGCCTCCCAGCACGAGTTGTGAAATCTTTACACCGAGCACTTCCTATGACTGTTCCACCCTAATATAAATAAGCATATAAATTTAAAAAATATTGTGTTAATTCTTGAAACTATTTATTTTTCAGAGCATGACTATGAATATGAATTAAATATAAATATTTTAAATAAGCACATGCCACAAATTTTAATGGAAAATTTCTGTATAAATTTTATTGCAGACAAATCCCTTTAAGCAATGATTTTTAAATGAAGAGTCAATTTTTAAGAATCTTAAGGACAAGCTTTTTTCTCTTTTAAGCTTTTTATTTCGTAACCATAAAACAAATATGAGTTCACATTTGCAAAGTAAATTAACTGTTAAAAAATTATTATTGAAGTAGAGATTAAAGAATCTATTAGAGTTTCTGGTGTTTTAAGTAAAAAATAATTTAATGCAATTGGGGAGAACCTATTATGAACATTTACTTCAGACCTTGATGTTTTAAAGCAATTAAATTAATTTTTTTTTTGCTAACAAGGATTTATCAACAGTTTAAATTTCATTTTAATCCCAGTAAAAATTCTCACTGATGCTAAAATTGCATTCATGCACTATTAAATTAAATTAGTGTTGTCAGCAGCTTATGAATATGATAGCATTTTCAACTGCCAGAACCACCTATTCTTGAGTTGTTCTTTGTCACTATATATATGATCACTTTTCACATATGAGGAATAATTTGATAGAGACCAGCAGTTTAAAATTGCAAACCGCTACTGCAAATATCTAAGCCCAAAGTCAGATTCCAATTCACAATTTTTTGAGGTCATAGAAAGAGTGTCGACCATTTTGCTTCATTTAAGCATAACTGTTTAAAATGGGAATCAAGCTAAAGGTGGATTGGTTCATTACTTTATGCTTATCTTTTACACACAATGGCTAATTAGACCAATGTCTTTTGTTAAAAGCATTGAACTGAAGGACAACACTGGCTATAAATTCCCTAATATTGGCTTAGAGCTCTTCCTTCCATCTGGTAACTCTGGTTGGATGAGTTTTGTGGCACAAGTTTTTTTTTTTTTTTTTTTTTTTTTTTTTTAAAAAAAAAAAAAAAAAAACAACATACACCACTGGTAACTCTGGATTAAGAAAATTATTAAATAATGATTAACTGCATCCATGATCAATATTAGATTAATGGTACAATATAAAATACTTTTACCTTATGTATGATCCCAGATACACTAACCCATGTTGCTTCAACAATGTATTCATCTCCATCAACCATGCCTTGATAGCCTTCTTTTATGAAGAACACTTTTATGCCCATGTACATTCCCATGCGAACAACTGCCCGAACAGCAGCATTCATTCCTTTAGAGAAAAGACATAAAAATTATTTTATTTGCATTGTAAATATATTATTGTATGTTTTTTCAGGCAGAAAGAAAATTTAAATAAAAAGATTTCTTTTTTAAGATTTTTGTAATTATTTCATAATATTAAAGATTTAAAAATAATCCAATATTGATAATATATAATTATTTTTAATAATAATAAAAATAATTTACCCTATATTTAATAATAATTATTTTTAATAACAATTAAAATAATTTACCATGTATTTAATAATAATAAAAAATAATTATGAATGGTGTATAAATTTTAAAGCCTCATGTAACACATGGAAAGAAAAACATAAAGCCAATAAAAAATTAATATTCAAACATGAACCCTATTTAATTACCACTAAAGAAAAGCTTTGGTAGTTATTACATACTGTTAGTTAATTAATATAGAAAATGTCTAGAACTAATAAATCTGCATTTCACTTAAGCTGAGGGAAAAAGATCATTAATTTAAAATAAAAATAAAATTAAATTAAAAGTATTTCAAGTTAAACAAGTATTTTAATACTAAAAAAAATAATATGTTTTAGTAAACATTCCTAATCACACAAAAGCAAACAATAGAAGAGTTCATTTATAGAACAGGCAAAATATCTCAATTTGCATCCTTTGGAATGATGCTAGATATTTTTAAAAACATTTCTTTTAACACATTCCATAACATTTAATTTTTATTTTCTTTCATGAATGATAATTTTGTTTTGTATTGCTACAATTATTTTGGTTGACATGCATATATATTTAATAATTACTAGTATTATTAAAGTGCGAAATAAATATAAAAAATGTGAAAAGTATAATTAAAATAATATTAACACTTGATTGTAAAAGAACCTTATAACTATCAATATCTAAACAGAAGGAATGCAAATAGCTAAAGGAATTTATTCCTGTACCTGTTTATTTATTTTCTAGCTATTTAATAGTTATGTATGTTTTGTAATGTGATAAAATCATTGTAACATATTTATACATAATTTAAAATTAAAAGCCCATATGCATAGTTAATATAAAATGATTGTAACTAATGAATTGATTTCAAATATTTTAAATCTTCCCCTATTAGCAAAAATGATTTAAAATACCCTTATTTTCTACCAAGTTTTACTTAGTAGAAATATAAGTTTTACTTATAATTAACTAGATTTTTTCTTTCTCTTCAAATTCATTGTACAGAAATTTGACTATTAGTTCAAAAAGTCATAAAATTTTATAATTAAATGTCTAATAAAAAGAGATTATGTCCAAATTACATTTTTCATTCATGAACATATATTACACAAAAGATGTAGTTATTATATAATTCCTTTGGTGCGATTATGTTTTTGGAAAATATAACTGCTATTCAGCTGGAATTTTAGACTTCTAATTATTCTAGAAAAGTTAAGAGTACAGTAGTACAAATTTAATTACATTATATCTTAATAGTTCCAGTAATTTCTCCTCACTGAATTCTTTTAGACAATTTCAGGTAAAATATCTCGTATGTCAGAAGTTTTCCAAGTGTTATTCAAATAAAAAAATTTCTGGTAGTCTCTTGAATGTTCATCTTTTAATATAATACCATGTTAGTTTATTTCTTTTTTATATTTTAATGCATTTTCAACACATTCTTAATTATTATTTTTATATTTTTGAAATGTGCATGTCTCTTTTCTATTTTTATTACTTATAAACTTTTATATCATAACAAATTCTCATTAAAAATTATAATAAAAATAGTCATAGTTTTATTAAATCAATTTTTAGATATTAATTGCTTAATTAGTTCAATTAACTTACTGCATGAACTGTGTAATAACATTTGCTAATATTTTTTTAAATATTTATGATCATTTTAATTTATTTTCATATCCTCTTCATTCATGTTTTCATTATTAATTAACATTAAATTATTTTTAAGAATTTACTTATGTTTTACATAGTAATATATTGAATTTAATTTTTCACAATGAAATCATGACATTCAATCAATAAAAAATTATAATAAGTAGTATAATAGTAAAAACCATTGATCTTTTATATTCTTTATTGTGTTGGAATAGGAGTATACTTATACCCCATAAAGAGGAGAAAATTACTTTTTTACATCTTACCTTGAGAATCTCCACCACTAGTAAAGACACCTATCGCTCGGTTTCCTTTGTCACTAAAAGATCCTCTCTGGACAGCTTTTCCTTCTCTACTTTGTGAAAAAGGTTTTATTTTGCTATCATCACCATCAGGAGAGAGCATAGCCCCCGTATCTGCTCTTGAATAGCGATCTGTCATTTTTTTTAATTTAAACGAATTATCAATATGAAAAATTAATTAAATACATAAATTATAAGATACTTTAATATTTATGCAAAGTGCTTGTCAAACTGTCAGATGAATAAGTTTAATAATTTATATAATATCATTAAATATAACAATACGTGACAGACCACTAAGCCCTCCAAATGAAAACTAGCAGACGGCTTCGGTTGCCGTCCTCATCGACCTTGCCAAGAGCATCTTTACGGTTTGTAGTTAATGTAGAAAACGAAACTACTTAACTTTTATTTCTTAATTTATAAATTTTTATTAAGTATGAAATTTTATTAGCGTTTAAAAATCTTCAGCGTTTCAAAATCAATCATAGGTTTTATTTACATAACGTCAATTTTCACTCAAATATAAGCAGAGATCTTGAAGCTTAAATATTAATCTGAAACTTTCACTAAAACTCAAGATTTATTTAAGGAAGTAATAAAGTAGCATACAATAATCATACTATGATGATTTTTAAATTGTTTTTAATCAATTTGGTTAAGAAGTTTTAATAGGAAAGCGAAACTTTGATAACAACTACTTAATTTTATTGTAGTTCCAAATGACGAGACATCTGATTTATACAAAGGACGAAGAGAAAAGCGTTCTCTTCATTATGATAATTCTTTTATTCGTTAAAATATTTAAAGGGTGTTTTGTTTCTTAATTTAGTATGAAAAGGATTAAAGCCGCTCAAGTGTTAATTGCGTCACTAGATCACGGTTTAAAATTTTCAAACAGCAACACAACAAATAAACTGCCGGAAACGTACTTCAATCAAGCAAACAAACAAACGCGACTTATGTGTATGGAGAAGTAGTATGTATGTAGTACCAGTGTCTCTATCTGAATATATTTAATTATTGCTTACAATTCATTATTTGGAAGAAAATATTTTCTTGACAAAGTTGAAACATTTTTAGGTCTTCCCAATTTGTTAAGGCATCCGAATTTGAAAATTAGCAATTTATTCTTATTAGGGGCTCCTGTTCTGAAAACTATTACCAACACCCTGAAGATTTAATATTTTCGTAATGTTTGATCCGAGAAACAAACACCGCCCTCCTTCACCTCAGAAGATATTATGGTTTGAATTCTTATTGAATCCTGCACTTTTGGAAAGATACTTGTCTGAACCCAACACAGGTTTCTAACTTTTCTATATTTATTTTGTTGGGTGTATTATTTAGAATTATATTATTTTTTTACAGAATTGTAATATTTAGAAAGCATTATTCAAAATTTAATTTTATAGAATTATATTAAAAATATCTAAAGTGAAGGGGATATTGTGTACGGCGAGATCTGTCTGCCAGAGCAAGAAAAGAGCCAAATATGGTAAAATTTGGTGTTTTTTTCCAGTCTCCAGATAAATTTTCCAAAAGCAGTTAATTGCAAAATGTAGATTGATAATGGTGTCAAATCTTAATGGAATCAATTCATCATTGCACGGCGCTACAATATATTTTTAATTCATTCCCCATTTCAAATTGGGGCTACATTGCACTACTGGGATTTTTTTAAGGTTTGTGTCGCTGCTTTGTTAATAAAAATTCAAGTTTTAATAAAAATTCATTTTATTTAAGTTATAGATGTAGCTTTATTATTGGTTGCCTCTGTGGTACATCACTCTAAATTTAATTTTTTAAAGGTGGGCACCTCGGCCTGGTTAATTAAAATTTAGTTTTTAATAAAATTTCACTTTATTTACATTAGAGATTTAGTTTTATTGCCCATATGTCAATCATTGTAGACTGTGTGATACTTAGTTCATGTTTATTTTTATTACATAATCTTTCAGAAATTAATTTAAAATTATTAGCATATTAATACTTTAATTAATAATTATTATTATGAAATTTTCAAAACTTTGATATTTGAAATTTAAAATACTGCATAATTGCAAAATTGAAATTCAAGCACAATTTGTATTTGGTAATGAGATATTGGGCATAATGACTTAATTAAGGTTGGCGAGGTAATTGCAAATTGCCCCAAATCCACATAGCTCTGTAGCTTTTTCCCCAGCTAACATTTAGTACTGAAAATTTAAAAAGTATTTGTATTTAAATATATTGTGTTTAAAAATAATTTTTACTAAAATAATTCAAGTAAAATAATAAAGTAAAACAGAATTATGAAATAAGATATTTGAAACTACTGTGCAATGATGTAATCAATCAAGATTCCAAAGTAGATTATAAGAAAATAATTTGCCTTCGTTAAAAATTTGTGTTAAAGCAGGATAAAGCTCATGAAATCCAAAATCAAATGTAAGGGCTAATGATTTCTAAATTAATTTGATTTTATTATTGAGAACTCAAAATTTTTTTATTTTACAAGTGACCAACATTCTTTCTCAAGACATTAGTCTCCGGCTTTGATATTTTTTAATCATACCCTGATGCCAAGCAAGTGAAATAAATGTATTTAGGTGTTAAAAAATTATAAGTTGATTAAAGTAACACCAAATGTAATTGTGTAATCCCTCGCTCCAATTTAATTGTTGTAGTCTTGCAAATGACATGCCTATTTGATATCTAAATAAAGCCACTACTATCTTGGAGCAATGTGAATAGTTCTATCTTTCCCTAGAATCCTCCATCTAAATCACCTTCCCAAGAGCAGCTAATTGTCAGTTTTATTTGTTACAGATGCAATATCCTATTCTTAGCATTATCATTAAAATAACAACTGTGTGAAATAGCAAATGCATGAAAGTGTAATTTATTTATTTATTTATTTATTTATTTTGATAATTTTAATATTAGAATATAAATATTAAAATAATCAAAGAAATATTTTAAATTTTATTTCTCAAATTAATTAAGTTCAAGCTGTAAATATTTGCTTATTGTTACAAATATAATACTGTATGTTGCATTTAGTACTGCAAGATTACATAAAATTCCATGAATTTCTTGCAAAGAAAACACTTTATCAATCCTTATTTAAGAATGCCTTCAGTCTAATTATGTTAAAAAAAAAAAAAAAAAAAAAAATTTGGCAATTTATTTTTCGGTTTAGTTAAAAATTAATTCAACTTCATGACTGTAAAACGTTTTTAATCAAATAATGACTTACCTTAGTGAAGAAATAATAATTTTAAGTTTTATTTTGTAACTGTATTGGTTAAAACAACTGTATTTTTATCAACATTTGTTTATGAAACATGAAAATTAATTTTACTGAAAATTAGACAATTTAGAAAATCTACTCCAAATTGTATTGTTTTTTTATTTTATTTTTTTAAAATTTTATTATTTTACTTTTTAGTACTGAATTGTAGAATATTACATTTTATTTCTATACTTCCAATCTTCAAAAGTAAGAATGATTTCTTTTATTTATCATTATTTTTAGTTAAAATTATTTACTATAGTATAATGTTTTAAAGATCCTGGACCTACAGACCTGATCATAAAATTTCTGTGTAATTCATTGAATCCGTATGGCTTAGACCAAGGAGTAAATTCTGTTTCTAATCCTAATAATTCAAGTCCCTTTTCTTCACCCATATTTGGAAATGGAAGTGAGGAAGTTATTATGGATGCTGATATGTCCAAGAGTATGTATTATTTTATTGCTTTTGTGGTAGAATGTTTAATTGATTATTTTGAAAAATTTGAAAATATAAATTAATTTTAATAACAATTTGCTTATTTAAATCTTTAGTTATAAAATAGAAATAAGTAAAAAATGTTATGTTCAATGAGCTCTGGTTTAGGTCCATTTTTAGGTTCTTTACACCCTTGAAAACAGACTTGTGATTTCTGAAATCAAGCTACAAAAAAATGATATTATTATAATATATTAAATATAAAAATTTAATTATTTTCAATTTAAAAAGTGATTAAATTGTATTTGGAAACATTTCATCAAGATTACAATAAACTCCTTAAGTTTTAAACTGCCTGTTTCACAATTGAAACAGGCAGACAAATTTTAAACTGCCTGTTTCAATTGTGATTTTATGTTGACTTCCAATGTGTGCAAAAGTTGAATGCAATTCTGATAAACTTTGATTTTTCATTATCATATTAGATATCATTCATTAGTAATGTTACATTTTTTTAGTTGATTTTGAATAGTAAAATTGTGATTTATTTGTCTAAAGTCATATGATTGAAAATTTAAAATTTAGTTAATTTAAAACCAAAAATACCCATTACTTGTTTTAAAGTATAAATTATTAATTTTAAGTTTGAAATTAAAGTTGTGAAATTGAAATTATATGTGTGTTCAATTGAGTTTAATGAAAATGAAATTTTTAAAACTAGAGCTTGAAAAAAGTGATTTGAATAAGTGTCACTATAATATATATATATATATATATATAGTAGTAATAAATAGTTTATTTTTCGTATTAATTTATTATAAAGTTCTTTCAATAACAAAAAGGAATCATAGAAAAGATTTTTGTAAAGCTTATATCACTTAAATAAAAAACTATATATTCCTTTATTCAATGTTAAAAACATTCTTACACACAGAAATTATGAAAAGTGACTACTTGATTAGAGAAATAAACTCAGAGTTTTGAATAAGAATTTTTTACAGATTTTGTTTTATATAAAGTTTCTTCATTTTTAAACAAAATACATTACCTGGAAGATTTATTAATTTAAAATACTTAAATATATTTTCTATATAGATTTATACTTAAATCAAGTTCTTTTGTATTTATTTTAAAAATGAATTTTTTATATAAATTGATTGTGATTACATAAATTATATTATTGCATTCATAATAAAACATGTAACTAAATTTTCGTATAGAAATTACTCTTAACAATATTTTTATCTCAATAAAATTTTATGCTCAGAAATTATATTAGTAATGTTAAATATGTTGAAATTATTTATGTCCTAATAAGATAACATAATTGAATGAAAAGTGGTTCAATATTATGATTTATACTATACATGTTTTAAAAGATCATTTTCAGTGCTATATAACTTAAGAATTTTACTAATTTAATTAAAATATGTTATTAATGTACTGTCAAAAACTGTTCTTATTGAAATTTTAGCATTTTTAAATCTATGTATACAACACAAACAAATTATAAGAAAATTAACAAATAATAATAATAAATATCCATTAATTTCTAAGATAATTTATTACCCATTACAATCTAAAGCTAAACACAATTTTAATGTACACCATTTTTGAAAAATATATTTAGTTATATAGAATTGAAGGCCCGCCTTAAAAATAAAGCTTTGTAGATTTTTTGTGGAAAATGAAGATTTTCTATTTCAATTTTCTGCATTTAATTTATTTTGTTAATGTAATTTGGATCTCTGGGATTTCAAAGTTTCAAGTAAAAAATAGTTTGTTTTGTGCTATTATGCTTCTAATTCTATATTTTGTAGAAATGTAGCTGGTAATCATAACCAACGTGTGTTTGTAATTTCGAATCATAATCAAGTAAGGGTGTCCAGTCTAATAAGATGTGCAAAAAATTATCATTGAGCCTCAACCAAACCAAGTACAACAACAGCTTCTGAGCTGACACTTTCTTATTTATTGTATTTGTGAATAGTTTCTAAACACTGAATATTTAACATATATTGGCCTTTTTAGCTGGATGGTCTTTGCCCGAATCAAGTATCAAAAGTGTTATTCTTTAAACACAAGCTGGGATTTTCCCTTCTGAGCTAATGTAGTCTTATTTTTTCCCCTCCATATTTAAAATTTTCAAGTTTTTTTCTTAGTGATAAATTGTTAATACAAAATTATTACTTCTAAAATATTTTTGTTTTTAAAGCTCCAAGCATTGAATGATGAACTATACTACGCAATATAATATAAATAAAAGCCATATAAAGATAAACAGTATTTTCATTCTCAGAAAATAATTTTTGTCTCGCATATTTTTTTGCAGTTTTTATTTCAAAATTCAGTACTATAGGGATTTTTTTGCCATTGACATTGATTCAGTGAATAGTTATGTGAGATAGAAGTTTTTTAGAAAAAGGATTTGTTTCTGCATGAAAAATGTTTAATTTTATTTTCTATAATAAATCACTTATATATGTTTTCCTTATTATTACAATCTTGATAAACGGAGATATTTTAAAGCAACTGGTTTCATGACCAAATTCCTGCTTAGGGCTTTTGTCTTGATGAAGTTCTAAACAGATTTTTGCTGGTTTGCTTTATTTTATTCTATATTTATTTTGAATTTGATCAGTTAATAAATTATTATCAAAAACTAGTACTACTTATAAAGTCACTGATTTGGTTAAAATAATATTCAAATACATATCTTGAATAATTAAGTGTTCTGAAATTTAAATTTTTGATGTATAAATTTGCAATGACTGAATGATTTTCCTTTCATAATCTGACTTTTTTTTTTATTATCTTTCAATTGCAGATAATAATGAGGACAAAGAAAGCAAAAAGAAACTGGCTTTGAAATTACTTGCATTAAAAGTTGCAGCCTTTCTAAAATGGAATTTAAATATACTGGAAAAAAAGTATGTATCCTGTAAATGAGGTTAAGTATTCCCACTAATAAAACATAAATAAATTATAATTTCATGTATCTATTTAAGTATTATATGTATTTTAGCATTTATTCACATTTACATTCAAAATTATTTCACGTAAACAGTTTTAAATATTAAGTATTTTCATACTTAACATTTAAAACTGTTTACATGAAATAATAATGAGGACAAAGTGAGTGCATTAAATTCAGTGAACACCAAAATTGTGTAAAATTTTTGATTTATTAACTTTTAAAAATCTTATTTTGAACTGTTAAACTGTCTAGCATTTCCTTCTATATTTACATTTGAAAATTATAATCTTGATGAATAGCAGCTTTAAAATATTATATATATTTTTTTGATATATGCAAATATTAGTATTTAATTTATTATCATTAATTGCAATGTTTTCAAGATTCCTTTGTTTACCTTAATAGACTGCCTCTGACAATGCAACAAGCTCTTCTTACTGAACTATTAAAAATTACTAACAATGACTCCAGTATTACTAGTACAATCACAAAAGATCTGTCTGCTGATGCTTTATTTGCTCGCCTTTTATACAATAGTTGGTAAGTTATGAATTGTGATCTGAAAATAATTTCAGAAGAATATAAGTAGCAAAATTTTTATGTAGTCTATGTGATTTCTAAAATAGTATTTTTCAGCATATTTAACTTCATTCAGCACACATAAATATTTTCTTTTTATTGTTTTTTCTTTTTATTTATTATTTTTTTTTTCACTGTCCAAAACATTTTGATTCATTTTGTTAGAAAAATATTTCTTTTTTATAGTAATAATTATTATACCTTTGAAAAGATTTTGGGGCTAAATAATTTGCATTGATATATTTGAACTTAAAAAAAGAAAAGAAAGTTTTTTTTACAAATAATTTTATGTATTATATATAATGGCCCAAAATTTAATACGGATATTTTTAAAATGGACATTGACAGGTTTAAGAGGGGCAATTTTGAAGGAAAATGTCTCATTAATACAGAATTTTGTAGAAATAATGTGAATAGTTAATTCATGAGTATATTAAACTTTTTTAAATGATTTGAAATTAATATTTATTATTAGAAGTACATACCTTTGTATGTGGAAATCGTAAGTGAAGGTTTACTTGTTTTTTAAAACATCACTGATCTTGATAAATTTTTTCTAAGTTTAGCTAAGCTTTATTTTTCATTCATGATTTATTAATATTTTTTTTTATTTTTATTAAAGGGTACTGAGAGCAGTCATTGAAGGAAGTTTTCCTCAGAAAAATCAGAAGAGTATTAATATTCAACTGTAAGTAATTTTCTTTTAATTTCATATAGTTTTCAGTTTTATTTGAAGTGTTTTATTCTAACCTCTTATTTTTTGTGAAAAATACAGTCATTTAACTTAACTAGTTTTCTGTCTTCATATCAAAATTGATTATTTTATTTTTCTCTACAAATTCACTTGAAATGTTTTATATTTCTGTAAATTAATTTCTTCTCCTTTTCACCTTTTGGTGATAAAAATTGTAATAGGAAGGGTATGTATTTTTCTGATTAGTTATTTAATAAAAGCAGGCTTTTGTCTTGATCTATGCAGAAGGACAATATATGCATTTTATAGATTATGAGAATTATTTGCTTAAAAATTGTAGTTATTTCTTGTTTACCATTTTAACAATTTTTAGAGAAATGAATAAAAATATTAATGCTTTATAATTTAATTAGTTTAAATATTTTTATATCATTATATTAAAACTTTTATTGCTATCCTTTTTTTCTTGGCACTAAATATTTTGCCATGAGTTATACTATTATATAGTAGAATGTTAAGCTTTAATTGTCTGTAATTTATATATTTTTTATATTGTTAATTTCTCCAATACAAATTCCTAATTTATTAAACTTGAGTGATGCATTGAATAAATAAGGAAATAATTTAACGGTAGGAAGATTTCTTAAAAGCTTTAAAATATTTGCAAATGTATTGTTACTAAAATATCTATAGAAAATAGGTTAACTATAAGGTAAATCCTGATTAATATAAATAATCAAAAGGTAAGTTTTATCAGAATTAAGTCCGTAAATACTTGGTTATGTTTCAAGTATAATGTATCTCATTTCCTTTTGCTTCATTTTAAATTAAATTTCCCAAACATATTAATATTTTTGGTACTTTACAAATTATGTAAAATAATATGTATTATAGATGCATTTTAATATTAAACAAATTTCGTCAAATCATTTTTTTTTTAAAGTTTTAATTTAAAATATCTATGTATAAAACTCTATTGTAATTCCTTTTCATCATAATTTTTCAAATTTTGATTTTTTTCATTTAACTTATATATGCGAAATGCTTAGCTTCAAATAAAATGAATATGTACACCAAGTCCTTAGTAACAAATAAAATAGATTCACCAAATCCACAATATATATAAAATTAACTAAATTACAAAATCGTGCACAAGTTTTACTTATTCCACATTATGTAATTTAAAATTTCCTATTTTTAAAATCCTAATAAATCTTTGTATATGTGAGCAAATAAATTATGGTAATTTGTTGCCCATAAAGTAATTAAAATTAATTTGAATATCAATTCATGTTTTGTAGTATAATTTTTTTTAATGTACTATGAAATTAAGAAGATATTCTAAACTTGGAAAAAAAATGAATGATTAGAATTGCTCTTACTAATTAAAATTCTCAGTGTAGTTGCAAAAAATTATTATGATTATTTATAAAAAGTTTTAGATATAATTAATTTTTTATAATCTAAATTTAATAAGAAAACAAAGGTAAATAAAAGTCAGTTTTAAAAAAATAAATTTTTGATTAATTAATAATGAAATTTAAATAAAAAATATAACCACAAATTCAGAGATTAGTTATAAAAAAGGTTTCCCTATGTATGAACATTTACTATAAAACTACATATAGTAATTTATCAAGATTTTTGTCATACAAATGTAATTTAAAGTTAGGCTTAAAATGTTTCAAAATTCCACTTTTCCTTTCCAAAACGCCCCTCAGGTGGTTTACCTTCTTTAGGTAAACACTGCTGTTGCAATCCTGAGGTATCCCAGTGATCCGTCCTCTTCTTTCTTTTCTCAACTCTTCGGCTTTTTCTTCCTTTTCTCCCTCATTGTGGTTGCCTTGTAAGGGGTTGAGGGCTCCCCTTGAGCAGCTTTTGTCGCTCTGTTGATATTAGCTACTCTTGAGCAGTAAATCACCCACATGTTTGCCGTGCGTGGAGGCCCGTGTACCTGGAAAGGAGGATCCTGGTAATTGAGGCCCCCAGAGACCAATACAAGTTGACCATGATAGTACTACCTGCAAAGCCACAGAAGTATGTCAACTGTAAAGGTGACCACACCTCTTATTCTAGATTGTGTCCCGTTTAGCAACAGGAGAAGGAAATTGTCACCATCAAAATTACGAACAATATTTCCTTTGCAGAAGCTTGTCATATAGTTAGTTCCCACACTCCCACTTCTGGTGTTAGTTATACAAGTATGGCAAAAAAAGTGGCACAATCCTGCAGCACCCAAACAGATACAAATTCTGCTTCTTCAGTTAGCTTTCTTCCAAAGCAAAAAATAATAGAAGCACCAACACCTGTAATTGCCAAATCAACTTTGGCAAAATCAAAAACCTTAAAGGATAGGAAATTAAAATTGGCCAAGGAAGACCTTCGAAAGTCTTCCTTAACAACAAAAAAAGTTCTCTGTTTCAATGCAGACACTGTAAATCTGCATCCATCGGATGATGACTTCAATTCTGAAGATTCATTTGAGATGATGATGAGTAGCAGGGAGAAAGGTTTGAATATATTCCATTGATGACTTCCTTTGTTTCTTGGAATTGTCATGGTTTTCGTTTTTGCATTGATGGCATCAAATCCATTATCTCTCGCTACAACCCCGCATGTGTGGCTCTCCAGGAAACATTCCTGAAGCTCACTGTTATCACCAAAATGTATGGGTTTTAATGCTACTGAAAGGATAATGGTAGTGATGCTGCTGTGTCTTGTGGAGTTTGTATAATTACATCAAACAATTATCTGAGTACAGCACATCAGTTAAGAACTACACTCCTGGCAATGGCTGTGAGAGTTCACACTGCATGTCTGATTACAATTTGTAACCTCTACTTACCACCGAATGATGTCATACAAGCAGAGGTACTAAACGATTTACTTGATCAACTCCCAGCTCCATTTTTATTGTTTGGTGATTTTAATGGACATAGTCCTCTTTGGGGTAATGATGATATGAATTCTCGAGGTCTTCATATAAATTGAATGCTCGAGGTCTTCATAATTTCTGACAACTGTCTCTGTCTGCTAAACACCGACGAGAAGACTTATTTTCACGAACCTACACAGATATTTCACTCTCTTGACTTAGCTATTTGTTCGCCATCACTCTTGCCATTGCTGAATTTTGCTGTCGGAAATGACCTCTATACTAGTGACCATTTCCCTCTAATTGTGTCTCAGGCTGGAAATAATAGTGTGCATCACAATGCACTTAATTATGTGTACAGTCGAGCAGATTGGATGCTTTTCATGCAGTTGGCTGAGATCAGTGAAACAAGAGTTAAAATAGATATGATAGATGATGCTGTTAAATATGTCACTGACACAACAATCCAAGCTGTGGTTGTTGCTATCCCTAAAAATTCCACCATACCACGTAAACATCAGAAATGTTGATGGAATGAAGAGTGCCAACTCTCCTATAAGAAACAAGGGAAGCAATAGAATATATTTCGAAGATACCCTACTTCAGAGAATCTTGTTGCCTTTGAAAGACCCAGAGCTCAAGCTGGAAGAGTTAGACATCAGAGTAGAAGAGAATCTTGGATTCACTATGTGTCTTCAATCAATTCATTGACATCAAGCAAACAATTGTGGAGGAAAGTTAAAGCAGCCAGTGGTATTTATCAGGAGCATTCCCTTCCTGTGTTAAAAACCGGAGCTGCAATCTACTCCTCAGTGGTAGATATTACTAATGTCATCGGTGAAACTTTTGCTAGTGTTCCAGCTCTGATTCATATAATCCTTTTCTAAGGATTAAAAGAATTGCTGAGCGGACATCTATAAGTTTTCATGATCAACAAAATCTACCCTACAATTGTGTTTTTAGATTGTCAGAATTGAAGGCTGCCTTATCTCAGGCAAATGAAACATCCCCAGGACCTGATGGAATCTTGTATCAAAGCCTCCGTCATTTAATTCATGATTCTTTAGTAAACATACTTTCATTGTTCAATAGAATCTTGATTGATCATGCTTATCCTACAGCATGGAGGCAAGCGATAGTGATTCCAATTTTGAATCCTGGCAAAGATTTATCTAACCCTCTGAGTTATCGTCCAATAGCTCTTATGAGTTGTTTGAGTGTATGGTCAATGCTAGACTTATTTATGCATTAGTGAAGAATAATTGCATACCTCTTCATCAAAGCAGATTTCGAAAAGGACGATCCACTATAGGTAACATAGATCTAGAATCCCATATTTGAAGTGCTTTCATGAGGAGAAACCATCTTGTTGCAACTTTCTTTGACATAGAGGAAGCATACGATTGTACGTAGCGTTACAGTATTCTCCGTACTATGAATAATCTTGGCTTTAAATGTAATCTTCCAATATTTATACAGAATTTCCTAGCCGCTAGGCTTTTTAAAGTACGTATTGAAAGTACAGTTTCCAATACTTTTACTCAAGTTGAGAGTGTCCTTCAAGGTAGCGTTTTAAGCATAACCTTTTTTAACATTTTCATCAGTTACCATCTTCTGTTCACATTAATTTATATGTTGATGACTTTTAAATTTCATATCAAGGATCAAACATGAATATAATTGAGAAACAATTGCAAACAGCTGTTAATAATTTAACTACTTGTTGTGAACAGAATGGCCTTAGTATATCTACAAGTAAGAGTTGTTGTGTCCATTTCTGTAGGAAAACTAGTTTCCGTGAAGATCCTGGACTTCATATAAGAAATAGACCTATTCCTGTGGTCAATGAGATAAAATTCCTTGGTGTGATTTTCGACAAGGTTAACTTCCTTCTGTATATTCTACATCTGCGGAAGAAATGTGAGCGACTGCTTAATATCCTCAGGGTGCTTTTGAATACTTCTTGGGGTGCAGATCTTACCCCACTCCTAAGAATTTACCAGTCTAATTTTATCTCGAATTGACTATGGCTGTGTTGCTTATGGGACAACTAGACTCTCCATCTTACACAGATTGGACACTGTTCACCACACTCCTTTAAGAATATGCTGTGGAGCTTTTCACACATCACCCGTCCAGAGTCTAAATGTAATCTGCTAACAGTTGCCATTAAACCTGCAGCAGATGCAGCTGTCTGTTAGTTATTATTCAAAAATTATGTCCTCACCTAATCATCCCTTACATTCCACGATTCCTAATGCTCTTAAGAGATTATATAATGCTAGACCATCACTCATTCAATCTTTTCTCTCCCGCATTAAATCCTATGTTTTACTTTCTGACCTAATTGATGTACAAATTGAGTCTACAGACCTGTTCGCACATCCACCTTGGTATGACCCACATATCATTGTTATCAATCCCTTTGAAAATTGCAAAAAGGCAGATACAACCCGACTATTTTTCAAAAACTTTATGCATTTCATCACTGTCAGTATAAACAGTACACACCTATATTCACAGATGGATCCTAAACTGCAGGACACGTTGGCTGTGGTATTTATTTGGATAATACCTTGTTTAGTTTCAGTCTCCACAAGTCCTGCTCCATTTACTGCTGAGGCTATGGCTATATATAGAGTCACTTCAGCAGGTGAGTTCTAGAAATGAATGTAACTGTGTCTACACTGATAGTATTGGTATACTAGATGCGTTGAAAAATAATAACCTAAATTGTCATCCTGTTGTATCCAAGATTTTCAAGTTGATTAATTCTCTAACTAGCAGAAGATTTGAGATACGGTTCTGCTGAATACCAGGCCACATGGAAATAGGTGGCAATAAGAAGGCTGATGCACATGCTAGGTCTGCACCAACTCCTACTCTATCTACAGTTCCATCAATGGATGTAAAAAAGGGAATTAAACATTTCATAAAGTCTCTTTGGCAGGAATCCTGGAATTTATAAGTCTGCAACAAACTATTTTCTACTTTTCCATTCATCCCATTATCAATTTTAACGCTGCGAAGAGCAGATGTTAAATTGACTCGCCTTCATATTGGTTACACGCGTTTCACTCATAGGCATTTATTCTTAAGTGACTGAAATCCTTGGTGTGAGACATGTGATGAACCATACACAGTGCATCATATTTTAATTCTGTGTCTAGATTTTATCCATTATTGCATCACATTTTTAATAGTAATATTTTAACCTTATAAGATTTGTTAGGTGAACCACCACATCGCAATCTCTTTGCATTTTTAAAAGCAATTGGTTTTATGAATTTTATCTAAATTTAGATATTTTAAATCAAAATTAATTTAATTTTAATTCTTATGCATTTTAGATGATATTTTATTTTGTTATTTTAATTTATTATTAATTTTTATGGGTTTGAGCAGAGAAAGTAAATAAATACAACTTTGTGTCTGGCGCAGCTTGTCCTTACTTGAACCTCATGCTATTAAAACCAACCGACCAACCCTTTCCAAAATATCCATTTTAGGTTATTTAACACTGGTTTGTTTCAAACTTATAACCTTCCACTTCAAAGAATGTAGTTTTAATGCTGAACCCAAATGAGCCAGTTGTGCATATGTAATACTATACTCAGTATTCTGTGAATACTGTTGTATATTTAATGGCAATATGCATATTATATTAGTAAATACTCTCATGTGTTTAATACTTGTTTATAGTATTTTATTATCTTTTTTCAGTCCTGGACAAATTGATCCTTCCATCATCTCTCCTGCTGTAATTGAATCTATAATGAGAAAGGTAACTTCAATATATTTTCAAAATATTTAGCTTTAAATAATTTTTTAATGTGAATAAACTTTTTGAAAAATCACTTCATGTGATATTTAATGCTTGTTCGTGTCTTAATTTGATAAAAATAATAAGTCTTCATATTTGTGATATATCTTATTAAACCTGCCAATTTAGAAAGCATGTTATTAAATATAGTCCACAACTTTTCTCAGAAAATAAATACAATATTTATACATTTCTTTTTATTTTAGGATGAAAAAATCAGTTCAGTTGTAAGCATATTTAAAATATTCTATTTTAAAGAATGTTTGTTACATGTTTAAATTAAATACAAATAATAATATTCATATAAAAAAATTAATCCAAACATAATTTGTATGCAATACTTATGGGTATCTTTGGATTTATTTTTTATATGAATATTACTAAATTAGTAGTTTTACCGAATTTACATAAAATCTTATGTTTTAGAATTCTTTACATGAATTTTTTCTGTTTATATTTTGTGCCATAAATTACTTTTTTAATGAGTTAATCAATTTACATAAAATATTAACACTGTAAACTTTTATTTTTATAACAAATTTTTTGTTTAACCGACTCAGCGGCTCAGAAAATTTCAAGAATCTGCGAAAAATGTTTCCGTTTTAAAACCAGATGTACTTCTTTTTCATTCCACAGCCACCTTCTTAAACTATACAAAAATCGTCGACTGTTTTCCATTCTCATTGGGAACATTTTCTACCCCCCTGGAAACTGTCACATCACTCAATTTAGAGGGAGGGGATGTCACTTACCACTAACTACCCTATCTAGGGCTGTATGCATTTGCCAGAAAGATTGTACATCCCAGTAAAAGTGGTTAAAACGAAAACGTATATCTTATTTTTGTATGAAACTTAAAAAGCAAAAATTAGTAATAAATAACTGTTTTTTTGTGTAATTGAAAATGATTGAAGATATTCCTCAGTGTTTTTTGGTAAATAATATGAAATTAAAAGAAAAACGGTATCCACAAATTATGATGTTTTAGATTTCTTACGCAGTTTAATTAAGAAAGTTGTTTGTCACATTTTCTTGTATATTTATTATATTCTGTATAATGGTAACTTCCCTTTTTGAATGAGATGCAGAAGCTTTTCAAATTTTTATTACAATAAAATAATGTTAGTAAAAATACATTTTCTCACATTACATTTTTCTTAACCCAAACAAATTTTTACTTTATATGAATACATCTATGTAGCAATTAGTGTGGTGTTTATTTGAAAATAAAAGGCTTAATTATTTTTCAATTTTTTAATGTTATTTTCAAAAACATTAATTAAAGCTTTTTAATTTATTCATCTATAAATGTTTTGAGTTTAAACGATTAAACAAAACATGAGAAAATTTGCATAACATTGTGAACAAATGTGTGTAATGTTCTTGGTTTATACTATATCTGAAAAATTACTTTCACTTGATATTTAAATATTTGGAAAAGTTTTTTAGACCAAGAAAATTAAATATTTACAAAAAAAAGGATTAATTTTCGTTTCTGTATTATTGTATATTAAAATAAGACTATGTAATGCCAAATACATGTAGATAAACTAGCATTAACATTGTTCTGCATAAGAAATTTTAACACATTATATTTGCAGATTGTGTACTTTCTTATTTATGATATTTCTTATATATTTACATTCTAAAACAATATTATAAAATCATTTATTGCTTTTACAATTTATTTATTTCATATTAAAAAAATATTTAGATATTTTTAATAAGATATTTATTAAATTAAAGTTGTATTTTAATCGAAAAGAATTCCAAGTGATGGACGAAAAATAAATTGCCTAAAACACATATGTTAAGTATTCAATATACTTATTCTCATTAACTCAAAATAATTTTCTATTATTAGGAAGCAATCTGGTGAATTAGAAAATGAATTTGAAATTCAAAAGAATTTAAATTAAATTTTTTACATACATGTGACAACCTTTTTTTAGGAAAGCTTTTCCTAAACACCTCTTTCTTTTTCCTAATTACTTTAAATTATTTGAGAGAGGAAGAGAGAGAGATTACTGTGTTCCGTCCTTATTATATATTTAATTTCATCTGGAAATACATTTTTATCAATTCTTGGAGTTAAGCACTTTGATAGACCTCATAATAGTGATTTGAAATGTATATACTGCTATTTAGTAATTTATACTAATAAAAGAGTTGGTGTGTTGCCTATAAGCTCAGAGGATATGTAACATGAAGGCGAACAATTGATATCATTAAATGATAAAAAAAAGTTAGCAATGTACTTCAAGCAACGTTATGAAGTCTCATTTATTCCATTTTAAAAGTTACAGAAGTAGAAACTTTATACTTATTTAATGCAAGTAAATAAATATTTTTCAAACCCTTTCAATATTATAATACTTTCACAGCACACATAGCAAGGCTGATTTAGATTATTTATACGTTTCTATAATTCAACAGTCTAAATGAATTAGAAATATATTAAAATTATTAATTTACTTAATTTTTTAGCAGAACTAAAAATATATATTACATATGCTCTTTTATTCATAGATAAAATTTGTTTTTTTTTATTTAAAAGCATTAAAGCCCAAATTTATTTGCTAAATTAATTTTTTCTACTCGTAACAGAACAACCTTAGATAAAATATCCTTTGCAACAATACATGAAAATTAACTTCATTTGTCAATCTGAATTGAAATATATATCAGTGCATGTACTAATAAGAATCTTAAACTGTTACATTTAATTTATTTCAATATAAATGGAATATTTGGTTTCACAAATGCATTACTCGAGTTATTTTTTGAATATTAATCTAGCGTTTATAACTGAACTTTATGTATAATTATAAATAAAAACAAAAGAATCATTACAACTTAATTTTGCAAAATTACTGTACGAAAGAAACTTATAAATTTATAACTAGTTTTTACTGAACTCATATTTAATTTTACATCACATAATATATAATAAAATACTAAGAGGCTATTATTACTCCATTATAAAAATATTTTTATGAAAGTTTCTTGCATTAGTAATATTTTATTGTATTACAAATTGCAAAACCTTTATGTAATTATCATATATCTGGAATGAATCATGGTTAGAAAAAGCAGTTTCTCACATGTCTACTTCAACAAGAGTAATCGATAAAATCCCCTTTCATTCCATCTGTAACTAAATGAAAACATCTTTAACCGCACAGGAAACCACATGTGCAATGAATTATCTTCATTGAAACGAAGTGTCGATGTATATACAGGGGATATATGGGAAGCTGTTTGAAACAGTACTGTTAATATAGTCGAATACTTGTATAAAATTTGTAGAGAATATAAATTTAATACCTCATCCTATTCAACTATCTGTGATAAAAAACTTCGCAAGGTTTTAAGGAAAGGAAATAATTAAGTGAAAAATGTTTGAATACTATAGGAGCTATTTATAACTACTGCTGCATAACAAAAAATATTGTAGTATCAATATGATAGAAACAAAATGATACACAGCAAATTTTGCTTATAAAATCATAGAAGATTACAGGAATCCTTTAAAAATTTTTAATTTTATAAATATTCTCTTTTTTTTAAGTAAGCTAGAATTTTGGATAAAAAATTTCCAAACAGCAATTTATTTTGAATTTTAAAAATTCTGAGAACAGAAAATTTCAAAAATTGCGTTTATAATTCAAATTTAATATCCTTGATTGCATTTCAACTACATTTTATTTTTGAAAGAATAATTTTATTTCAGTTTTTGTTATTTTGCATTGTTAACATTAACATTAATAAACAATTTAATGACTAAACAAATAAATATCTAAATCCGAAGTTAGGTCTGAAAATTTGAATTTAATCATATAGTTCCTTTTTTAAAAATTATCTCAAATGTTTTTGAAATTCAAATGAATTTTTACCTATAAAAAATGCAAGTATTTTTCTATATATTGTAAGGTCGTTGAAATGGGAGCCAGCGTACAAAAAAATTTATACAAAATGTGCTAAAACAGTATTATGTTTTCAATATAATGAATATCACAAAGTTATATATCAAGAATAAAAATCGTAAAATATTATCAAAAATGAAATGGTAATCATTATTTAAATTGACAGAGGATATATACTTAAGACTTGAAAATCTAAACAACAAAAATTTTTATAAGCATTTATTTTTCTATTCTTAATATTTATATATTACTAGTTTAGAAAAACTTTAATGTTTTAAATTTTCACAAATTTACTTAAGGCGAAAAAGTTATGTTTGGTATCGAAAGATTGCTTTTTTTATTTATTTGTTTATTTTATAAATTCAGAGCATGCCTTTAATTCTAAATTGATCAGTTTTATGAACGTTAATGAATGTTCAATAATGAATCTTTTTTTATAATTATATTTTTATATCATCATATATAAAACTAATGTACTATAAGTTTGCCCTGAATTTGTTAACTTTACTTAATATGGTTTATTTTTACTCAAATGAATAACAATATTCTCATAAAAAAGATTAGCTAGGAATTAAAATATTGTATTAATATTATATTTTATAATAAACAATGATTATTTTTAGAGCTCAAATTCATATGTATTTTAAGAAAATAAATAATTTTTACATAATTTGAACAGCTAATTAATTTATTTCTAAACCAATAACTCATTTTGTATTTCATTTTATTTCTGTAATCAATTTTGTCCCTTTAATATAATCAATCATATTTATGTCATCTATATCTTGTAATCGTTATTTCAGATTGTAACAATACAACTAAATTTAAACATTCTATGATTTCTATAGTCATATAACTTTAGCATACTATTTCATTCAGATTTTTGAAAGTGAATGTTCTTTGATTTCAAAACTTTAATTTTTTAAAAAAGAAGTTTATTTGATATATAAAATGCGTTTATTATATTTTTAGATTAAAATAACAGAATCAATTGTATATGGAATATACCATTTTATGTTTCAAAGATAAACCAGAAAAATTAATTTTTAATTCAAATAAGAAGAGTTAAGTAATATACAACCATATTTTACAAAAAGAAATTCTCTGGTTAAGATTAATTATATTTAAAAATTTCTTTTATACCTAATATGGATCGTGTTAAAAGATAACGATTTGTAAAACTTGCGTATTAAAAATTTGCTTATTTTAAAAATAAATTTGGTAATAATACAATAATTATTTTCTGTTGGTAAAAAATTTAACTGCTTAGATTGTAGCATTAATATGATTTCGATTCACTAATCCACAATTTCGATAGGATCATTCCATTTCACACACCTTCTAAAATAAAAGAGCTAAAATATTTTCTGCATTAAAAAGCTTAGCTCATCTTTAAATAGAAAATTCCATTATTTTGCTTCTGAACAGTTTACTGTTTAAAAATTTGATTATTTATATTCCTCATAAATCTATTTCGTTTTAAATCTGCAATAAATTTCTAGTAAGGAATTTTATTTTATTAAATATTATCGTTACGTAATGTAGAAAAATTATTACATGTATGCAAATTAAAAAAATATGTAGAATATAATGATTTTCACAGCAGAGCAAAGCTAATATCAGAAATATTGTAGTTTATTTTTCAATCGAGAAAATTTCTAATATAGTACAATATTTTTAAGAAATAGTACCTTTTTAATATTGATATATTAAAATAATGACTTTTTTTTTATATGGTGCAACAGTCAATAGTGTTGCTATATTTTTTAATATTTTGTTTCATTAAAAAGAAATAACACATGTATAATATTCTTGGCTACACACTTATGAGACAATCATGTTATTCTATTGCCTTAAGATGATACTTCTGTTTTATTATCAACATTTGAAGTGTATGTAAAAAGAAATTAAAGTAATAACGAAATAAAAAGCAATATGCAGAGAGTAAACTTAATAGTAAATTTTTTCCTAATGCACAAAAAGAAAAACGCAAATGAAATGAATTTTAGTCATTAAGATAAATGTTATTTATTATGGAGGACACATCAATTTACTATAACAGCCATGAGCTCTTTCGATGGAAATTAAATAATTTCCATTCTACGTAAATTTATTTGTTTATTTCAGTCATAACTAGTCGATAAAAATGCCATCAAAAACAATAGAAACTGAATTAAATTGACTAAGATGTAAGAAATAATTAGCATAAGCAGGGAAATTATTAAAATTCAACTTAGAAAATAAGGCAAGCTCGTTAGTAATTTAAAAGTACATATGGATTTAAAATTTTTGTGTAATAAAATCGCCTAATTTAATTAGCTTAGGAACTAAAATTAAAAATAATAATGTATAAACTTGCATTATTTTATTTCTAAAGCAACAAATTTATAGATTATTAAATTTTAAAGTTGAATCTTGGCAAAAAAAATAATCAGTATTTTAGATATTTGGCGTAAAATTCAGGCTGCGTTGTAGTTCTCAAAGAAAAGTCTCCAAGGAGTGTGGTTTGAGTGATTAAGATCGATCAATCAAACCACCGATTAGGGGGAAAGCAAAAATAAGTGGTTTCTACTATGTGAAAATATACGTCGCGGCCGCTTTCGGTGAAAACTCTGCGACGTATCTCTGCCGTCGCAGGCCGCTTTCGAACAGGATAGTTTCGACGTATCCCTGCCGTCATGAGCCGCTTTTCGACCAGTTTATTGCGACGTAACAGATACGTCACGGACGCTGAGTCGGTTAAAAATCACAGTAATTAATGTAAATTGATTTATTAATTAAAAACCAATTTCTGTTGAAACATAAAAGTAAAAAGTTTCCTTTTCATCTAATTTTATAAGGAATTTTGTAAAATCTGTTAAATATTTATAGCTTTCAAAACATTAGCATAAGATATATTTCCTATTATAGAAATCAAAGAATTTACTGCTAAAAATATACTTTTTAATAGTAAATTTCTTGATTATTAATTCTTGATTTTAGTAAGTAGGTTATTCTGTTAATTATATTAATTTTAGTGTTGATTTCTTGAAAATTAATTTATTAATCATATATTTTTAAAAAGGGTTGTTTTAAATAAAATACTTGTACAGTTGATAAGTGCTATTATAAAAGTAGATGAGTTAATATTTTAATTAATAAAATTTCTTTAATATGTAAAATATTTCTCATTTTATTAATTGAAACTATGCAAACTAAATTTTCTTCACTTGATTTTTTTATTGAAATGAAATATTTAAAATGAAATTATTGTATACTCTCACTATATTTAAATTTATATCAGTATAATAATCTGTGGATAAATCTTGTATCAACTAGTTTGATGCTAAGAGATTTGCAGCTTTAAATCTAGTTTACTGTAATGTTATTTGACGTAGCCAATATTGTTGAAATGAACTGTTTATCTTAAACTGATCAATTTGAAAATAAAGTAGAAATATATTAGTTTTCTTTCTTCTACTTTTCATTAGATCTCCTTTCACATTCAATTTTGAAACAAAAATAATTTATTAGTTTCTTTTTGATTAAAATTCATGGTTTTGAAGAGATTTCATTAAAGAGAGGAAACTATTCAATTCTTCTTAGCATTTTGAACAACAGTTGCATTTTGCAGATTATTCTGATTTCTCATTATTTTCATACCTTTACTCAGGTTTTTGCTAAAATGTATAAGACAAAATTATTTTTTTTTAATTAACCACAGTAAAACTATATGAAATTAATGTAATCATTATATAAAAGGGGAGGGTCTAAATATTTATTAGAACTATTCTCAGATCCAAAAAAACAAATGTTATCTATAAAAAAGCAAACATTGTTGAAGAGATTGGTGAAAAATGTTCTACTTTAGCTTTGATTAATGTTGCATCAAAAATACAATTAAAATCAAAATTAACTTTTTTTGAAAATAGAATATCCAAAAAGCTTTAATCCCTATAATGCCAAGATGTGCTATGATTTGTTGCACAGAATAAAGTGCTTGATAAATGCCTTTACAAAAGTAGAAAATAATGTAATTTACTTTTTTCTGTGTTATAGTTAAATGAAGAGTCAGAAAAATGCTGTAACATCCTTGAGACTTTCTTGGAGATTAAGGGCCCTGTTCGAATGCCTCTCATTAACTGCTTTGGAGCTTTGTCTGAAGAATCTCCTAATCCTGATCATAGGTGGGAACAGGGACGTGTTTTGAAAAATGAGGATGTAGTGTGCCAGGTGGGAGTTTACTTTCAATTTCATACAAAGTGTAAATTCTTACAATGTGACAAATTTAAAAAAGTAATTTAATTTTCATGAAATTTCTAAAGCTTTTAAGTATATACTTTTGACCTACTTTTCAACTCAGTTTTTGATAAATACTGATATCATTAAATTAAAGAAATTTACCATTATTTTATTTGAGGTATTGTTAATTATTATTTATTATAGTTAATTTTACCTCATTGTTTTTGTATCTACAATCTCTGAAATAAAGTTCAGGGAATGAAGTTAGTAGAACAGCGCCAATCTGCCAACATTGGTGAAGTAAAATGCTGCACATGTATAGTGGCGGCAGGTTTTCGCTATCCATTCCTGCTGTGGTTCAATTGAGCATATTTTGTGTTCCATGAAATACTTCTTTTACATAATGCTTGTTTAGTGTATAGGTTCTTAATTGAGAATAGTGAATAAAAAAGGTCAATTTTAAGTTTTGTTTTAAGCTTGGCGAGATAATGAAAGAAACTCATGCAATACAGTTCATGTTCATGAAGACCAATCACTGTCCATGAAGTGTGTATGAATGGTTCACCCATTTCCAAGAAACCCAGAGAAGTTTTTGACAATCCCCATAATGGAAAACTGAGGACCTCCATCAAAGATGAAAACATTGAGAAAATGTGGAAATTAATCACAAAAGATTGTTGATTAAGTGTGAGCATTGTAACTAATAAACTGTAAATTAAAAGTGTTTCCATGTGACATATCTTTACCCAAAATTTAGGGATGAGAAAACTTGTTGCCCTCTTGTGCCACATCACTTAATTGATTATCAAAAGCAAGCATGTTTACAGGTATCGCAGGATTTGTCAGAACAGGGAATGCAACACCAAACTTTTTAACTGTATTGTCACTGAAAATGAGTCCTTGTATCTTATCTATGACCCTTAAATGAAACAGCTAAGTATGGAATTGTGTTCTCCTGTAACACTTCATCACAGAAAAGGATCAGAACAGAAAATCATGCATTAAAACTATGCTCATCACTTTTTTCAACTGTCAAAGCAACATCCACAAGGAATTTCTACCTTAGAGGACAATGATGAATGCTTCAAAGTAAATGGAAATTTTGACTGCTTATGCTTAACAAGGCTAAAGAGTTTTTTCCATTTTGACAATACTTGCCCTCACACAACTAACATCAAATAGTTACTAGCAAGAAAGAGGATGGTGCAAATTGGACATGCACCATACTTGCCAGATCTCAATTCACCAGATTTCTTCCCATTCCCACAACTCAAACTCACTTTAAAAGCAAAGATATTTGACAACATTCCTGACATCCAAAGAAATGTGACGAGGCTTTTGAACTTAATCCCAAAAGCAGAATTCATGCAAAACTTCCAGAACTGATATAGGAGATCTCCACGGCGCATATATGTGAGAGGTTACTATTTTATGCGACAGTAAAATAACTTTCATTAACATTTCCTCTTTGTTAATGTTATAGGATGATTCACTGAACTTTATTACCTGAGGTTGTAATACACTACAATAGCTGTAGATGTATTTCTGTCTTTTCACATGTAATTGTTTAATTTATATATATATATATATATATATATATATATATATATATATATATATATATATATATATATAATTTAATAATATTATATAAATTTATTTTATTAACATAAATACTCTACAATATACTATAATTTTTTAAAATTTTCTATGCATTTAAAATGTTAATAGAGATGTTGTAAAAATGAATCATTATTGAGCAAAGGGAGATTATTTAAAATATAAAGTAAAGTAGGAATGATTAAGCAACAAAATATTTTCTTTGTTAAAAATGTTTTTAATAATTCATATTTCATGGAAATATTTTTAAATTAAAAGCTTTTATATTAATTAAAGTTAATTTAAAATTTTAAAGCACACAAAAAGTATTTTACTATGTTATAACAGACATAATATGCTTATCTGTATTATATGTTGTGGAGAATGGCAATAGCAGGAATACTCGCCTCCTTCCACGCATGCGCAGTGTATCGTCAGCTGCCGCTTCTGTCACTTAAAGGCTTAAATTTTTTCTTTAGCTTATGTATTTAACTCACATTTCTGTTTTGGATGTCTTTCTGTAGGTGTTGTTAATAAATGTCTTGTACTACAATGGCTATTATTAATTTCTTTATCAGTGAGATACCAGATTTGGTTTAAATATTCTCCACATTTCTGGCATCCCAGGTGGGATGTATGTTAATTTTTAAGCATAATTTAACTCAACTCTGTTACCCGAGTACAAACTTAAATTTATATATTCAGTGCTTTTAAGTTTTAGTTTAGTACAGTTCTATTTAATTTTTCTTATCACCATATTTATCATTCATTTAAAATACTTGTGCGTAATTTTCAACTTTATTTTCCTGCTTTGTCTTACCGGCATAATACCATACCATTTATTCCTAGCACATTTGAAATTTTGCCGACTGGCATTTCTATATTCATAATTGAATTATTAACTTACTGTATATGCATGCCAGTTTGTCAAAGGAGGCGTATCCCAGGTATTTGAAAAGCACCAGATTCAGAAAATCAAAACTCTGGTGTCTGATAGTTTTGGCTAAAAACTGTTATTGTCATTGGTATTATAATTTACTTATTTTTGTTAGTAATGATAATGAATTATTTAATTGGAATATCTTTATTTTATCTATTCTAAATTTTAAACTTAATTTATGTTATGTAATTATTATATTTAGTATCAATAAACTAAACTTACTATTCTTATGCAAGCCTAATTATTGGCATGTTATTAGTTTCTTATTTATTAAAGCTTCTATTGATAGAACGAAATATTTTATAGGTATTTAAACCAATACTAGTGTTTCTTCAACTGCATTAAAATTTAATATTTGCAACTCTGCTTATCGGAGTAATTATTTTGGCAATTAGCTTAATGGTGGGTATTGGTAAAATGACATCTGCCCACAGATACTTAAAAAGTGGTTCAGAGTGACAAACTCACTGATAATTAAGTGTTTTTTGTTTTGGTTTCCATTATTAAAAATAGTTTTCGACAACATGAAGCAAGAAAGAAAAGCATTACATTTTGCTTTTATGAAAGTTGTTAATAAACTTGAAGGTTTATTCAAATCAATACAGAAGTATAATGAAGAAGCAGAAATCTGTTTTGAGTAACTCATAGAAAAATAAGAGACATTACGTTTGATTGATAAGAACTATTTTGAACTTTTTCAAAAGAAGGGTTGTAAAGAAGTAGAGTTCAAAAAGGAAAATGAAATGGCACAAGAATATTATGATAAATTTTCTGAATCAAAAGGTAAGCAAACTTACGAAGAAACTAAATGACTAAAGAGGAATAACTGATTCGTCAGAGGTGAACAGTGCCACGTCAATGGTCGCTGCTCCTGTGTTGTCATCTACAAAACAAAAATTGACTGAAATAGAACTCGTACAATTTGATGGCGATCAAAAAAACTGACTGAACTTCTGGAATAGATTTAGTAAGATTTATGAAGATTGCAGAATTGATAACAGAGATGAATTCCATTACTTTCTTCAATCAACAAAACCTGATTCTTTTCCAAGACAAATAGTATGAAGTTGGCTATTTGTCTTGGAATAGAATTAGGCTTTTCCATAGTTGGCCTTTGGTGGCTTTCCAGCCACCGAAGCCAACTACAAGAAAGCTATGGACTAACTACAAGAGCGATTTGGAAAAGAAAACTTTCTTGTACAAGTTTACATTCATGAGTTATTAAAGCTAGTCATAACTGATAAATCAAGTGTTAATTTAATAACACTGTATGATAAGTTGCAAACACAAGTCTGCTTGCTTGAGTCTTTAGGGCTCAAAAAAGATAAATTTGCTCATATATATCCATTTCTGCTCTTTCAACCGATTTATTAATAATTTGGGAGAGACAGAGAAGTGTGACCACTAATGATTCAAGTAAGAGCAATTTGGATTTATTAATTTTATTAAAACAGAAGTTGCTGCAGAATTTAGAATTAAAATGAGATGTGATTTCTATTCTAAAAAAGTAAGTTTTAAAAAGAATAAGTCTAAGGAATCTAAATTTGTTCCTACTTCAGGTGAATTATTAAGTATGAATAGTAATAATCATAATAGTTACAATTATAGAACTAAGATTAAAAACAATGCATGCATTTTTTGTGGTAAGTTGTCTCATTTATCAGAAAATTGTAATGACGCATTTTCTAAGAATCTTAAATATAAGAAGGATATTGTAAAAAAGAATGCTTGTTTTGTTTGTTTAAAGAAAAATCACATAAGTAAGCAATGTTGGTCTGGCCATATGTGTCCTTTATGTAAAAATCGTTATTTTATTATTTTATGCCCAGATTTACCTTCTCATAAAGCAGATGATAAATCAAACATAGAAAAATGTGAAAACAAAACAAGCACTCTTAATAGTTATATAACATATACAGATGTTTTGCTTCAAACATTAATTGTCCAAATTCATAATGGTTCGAAGAAAAAATTTATTAGAGCTATACTTGATAGTGGCTCTATGAAATCTTATATATTTGAAGATATTGCTATAAGTATGAATTTTAACTGCATTGGTGAAACTTAAATTAAACAATCTTTATTTAGAGGTATTGAGACTCCTGAAAAAGTGTATAAAAATTATTTAATCGAATTATGTGATACTGAATGTAAATACAAATGTAAAATAGAAATTCTTAGCCAGAAACAAATTTGTTCTGAAATAAAACAAATTCCATATGGAACATGGTTAAATGAGCTCAAGTCTCAGGGAATTAAAATAAATGATTTAGAAAAAAATTCATTTAATGTTAATAAGGAAATTAAATTACTAATTGGGGCAGATATTGCTGGTAAACTGCTAAATGGTGAAATTATTAATCTGAAGTCAGGAATTATAGCAGTTAATACTAAACTTGACTGGACCATGATGGGAAAATTTGATTCTGACTCTGAACGACGCTCTTGTTCAGCTTCTCTTGAGTATGAAGAACTAATAACTGTTTATGTGACTGTGAACGATTTATAAACTCTAAGCCTCTTACCTATTTGTCGGAAGACATCGATGACGAACCACCTATAACTCCCTAACAATTCTTCCATGAAACTAAAACGTCTGGAGTGCCAGACTTTGACATTGTTGACAAAGTGAAATTGAGCAAACAAATTAAACATTTACAGTGGCTTAGTGTATTGTCTGCTGTCTCTTAGAAGCTTAAATTTTCTTTTTAGCTTATGTATTTAACTCGCACTTCTGTTTTGGATGTCTTTCTGTATGTGTTGTTAATAAATGCCTTGTGCTACGATAGCTTTTATTAACTTTATCAGTGATATATAAGCTTTAGATTAAGTATTCTCCACATTATAAAATACCATAGTATGTAATATTTGCTGTTAAAAAAAAATGCAAATTCAATTTTCTAAAACTGTTGATCTTTAATCAAATGATTAATAATACCACTGTTGAATACTAAAAATTTTTCCTTAAGATAATATGCCATATCTCACTTTCAAAGAAAAAATTTTAAAGTCTTTATTTATATTTCAAGAGTTCTTGGTATAAGAATTAAAACTTAGAAGCACAGAAGCAAGGTAAAAAACATTTCATCTGATGATTGATTTTAATAAAACTAATTATTAAAGGACTTTGTTCGAATTTGCAAACTTCTTTATATTTTAACATCACATTATTATCTTTCTCATTGTAGATTTCATTTGATTTGGGACGATACTACTTCTTTCTAGAAAAATATAAAGAAGCTAGTAAACATTTTATTAAAGCATCAGAGATATACTCAAAGGTAAGAAATAAAATCTTATTGTTTCATCTCAAAAAGTTTGCATACGAACAATTAAACAACTATTTAAAATTTTTGAAATTAAAAAAAATTCTATTTGCATTTAATTTAAAACTTTAGAAACCATTTTCTGAAATTTTCTTGTATATCTTTTCAAATTATTTCTTCAGTTAATTAGGAAAATTTGCTTACATCAGAAATAAACAAAAACTTTTAATGTTGTGAATTAACACTCTAGTACTAAAGTTTATTTAATCATTTTCCAGATGCTAAGAATTTTAAGGTTTGTCTTATTGCAGACAACTGTTACTAATTTGGTTATTATTGTTGATTTATATCAATGTTTACAGAAATATGGTCTGCCACAGAATTATAGACATTTCATTAGGATCTTATAATTGTTGCTTGTAATTTTTTTCATTAGAAATAATTCTGTCTCTCATTTTGTTTTGAAAGTCGTTTTAAATGAAACTCTTTAAAGTAAGAGTTCTATTTTTTTAAGCAAAATATTGTTTTGCCATTCATTACACTATTTGTAATGAATTACAATGATGGATCAATTTAAGTAAATATTTGTTTTTTTTTATTTAATATTTATTAGTTAAATATACATGAAAAAAGAAGTAATGTTGTTGACTATGAAAGAAATAGTAGTTTGAAATAATCTACAAATCTCAGAATTACATAATTTAAAATAAGAATATGTATTTCATTCCCCCCCTCCTTTTTTTTCTCCTTTAAAGTGACAAAAAAAATCTTTTCAAATATTTAAATTTCTAATGAATGAAAAATCATTTTAATGATTATTGATTATTTTTTGAAAATTTGGCAATTAATCTATGAATGTAAACTTAAAAGTTACTCTTAATTGGCAAAATAATTTTTCCTTCTCCTGTTGCAAAAAATTAATATTCAATCTAACTTTCTTTTGTTAATTTGTTGCAGTAGATTCACACATTAGAAAATATCAATGAAACTTGGTGCCACTAAATGTTTTCATTTTTGAGGGAGAATTTTTTAGTTACTTCATTTTAAACAATTCATCTGTTCAAATGAAAATTGCGTTATAGGATGTTTATTTTTTTGTGGATCATCTTAAAATTAAGTTTCCCACAACTCCTTACCATGGTTCTGCAAAATGAGAGAAACATGAGTGTGCATGTAGAGTACATTGTGGTTATGGCTATCATATTTTGCAATTCTACTTTTTGGGTAGCTTATATTAAGATCTCTCTAGTGTGTAAAGATGTCAGTGATAAAGCTTTTGAAATCAAAGAAGGTGGCACCAATCAAAATCCAGCATCAGCTGTGTTTAATCAAACTATGATGCATAAGTAGTCATAAAACATCTGTTGTTCTAGAATTTGTGTATGAACTGCGTGCCAAAGAAACTTGCACCTGAACAACAAGCAAAATACTTGGAAGCAGCATTAACTTTTCTGCAGCGATATGATGAAGTTGACAAATGTTTTGATTAAATTGTTGCAGGTGATGGGACATGTATTCATCATTACTTCACCCCAGCAACCAAGCAATAGTCAATGCATTGGCTTCTCAGTGGATCTCCACTCCTAACGAAAACCAAGCAGGCTGTATCCACATAGAAATTGACGTGCATGTTCATCTGGAAATGAAAGTCATTTTGTTCATTGACTTTTTATCAAGGTATGCAAAAGTAAATCCTGATTGTTGCTGCATAACTCTAAAGAACTTGAGATGAGCCATTCACAAAAAGAGGTGTGGGAGGTTCAATACTGGTGTTGTTACTCCACAACAAGGTTTGCACTCATGTGACAAATTTAACAAAAAAAAAAAAAAAAAAAAAAAAAAAAACTGCTGGAGAAGTTTTGCTCAGAAGCATTTGACCATTGACACTATTTTCCAGACTTGCTCCTAGCAACCTCTATCTGTTCTTGTATCTAAATGAATATGTCCAGGCATCCCTTCGTCTAGGACAAAAACACGCAGAGAGCTTTGACATGTTGGCTCCATTCCCAGGTGGCAGATTTATATTATACTGGGACATGGGATAAGTTTTTGTACAAGTCCCAGACATGAGATAAGTTTTTATAAATGTATCCCAAGTCTTGAGAAGTAACTGAAAGATTGTTGCATCTTTTACAATAAATATTTCTTCATTCTATATAATTATGTTCATATTTATGAACCCTGAGAAATTTACTTTCTGGGTGACCCTCATACTTTTTGTTCAGTTCATAAAAATGTTAAGAATTTTCCTCTGAAAGCAAGTATTTTCACACAAAATGTTTTTCTCAGTCAATGTTGAAATTAATTTTTAATTCATTTGAATGAGAGTCCTTCAATGATTTTCTTAAACATGATAATATTATCAAACTTGAAACAATTTCAAAGAAGCATTTGTTTTATGGCATTTTTATTTTTGTAGATGAAGGAACCAGTCTTCTGCCAGTTTGATTCCTCCAAACTTAAAGGTTTCTATGATGCCTGTGCTCACATTTTGGGTTATCAGACATCTGATTCAAATACTCCTTTGAAAGAAACACTTCAGACGTCAGCTAAAGAAGGTCATAATGTGAGAAGTTCATAAATTAATCCTTCTTCTCTTAACTATGATATGTTTCATATCTATATATGTTTCATATTAGAATTATAATACAGTTTTATATTGAATTTAGTTTATATCTGATAGTATAATTGAAATATTAAAACAATATATTTACAAACTATTTGATATTTGTCATTTTATTTTTTATTCATTTTCTTTGTTGAAAAAAAAAATTATTTTGAAAAGTTTCTATTTCTGAAACTTTTTAACATTGACTCTTGGTCTCACAAACTTGATATACATTTAGGATTTGTGCAACAAAATTTTGAATAAACATCATTTGTGAAATGTTTAGAAACTCAAAGTGGCTGAATTTAAAAAGGTTTTAAATCTTATAATTTATCTATTTATTAAAAAAACTTTATTTTTTTAATTAAAAGAAAAAGTAATTTTGTTCAATGTAATAAATAAAATATTTTATCTAATTTATGAACCAAAGTGATTAACTGTTTAGTTTTTAAACTTGAAAATTGACAATAGATTTTCAAGCTTTTTGTTATCTTGGTTTTGATGATGTTCTAAAAGTCCTTGAAAACATAGATTCTTAATTGGATTTACTCTTCCCGTAGAGAAAGTAATGAAAACAAAAGGTACATTTAATATCTTCAACATTTTCATCAGGAAAAATATATGGAAATTAATTAAATTACTTTCTTGGAAAAACTTTGATGAAATGTTTTTAAAAGGTGAACCAAATTATGTGCTTGTGTAATTTATAGTATGTTAACTTCATGCACACATTTTGGTCAGTCATATTTTGACAAAAACCTGCTGAATTAGAATCATTTTCAGAAAACTTTAAATGGCTGAATTGTCCTAACATTCATAGATTGTGGCATACTTAACTTTTCCAATAACAGTGTTTCAGTCTTACACCCATATCTACTGTTTACTGAATCGTGAACAAAATTATTTTATTTCATAACTGTAATCTATTTATTTGCTGTAAATACTGTGAAAGAAATCTCTATCATCTAGATTTTGATATTTAATGTGTGAGAAATATTTTTACATTAAAGAAGGCTAGTGAATTTTCAAATAGCTTATAAAAAGATAATTTGCTGTAGTCCATGAGATATCATAGAAGTTTCCTAGTTACCTTTTATCTTTTGGTAATTAAATAGAAAAAATTTTGTTGAAATTAGATTCTCATTTTTAAACGAGTTTGTCATATGTTGTTTAATTTTTCTCATTAATAAGACTGATTTTCAAATACAAAAATTTCAATAAATCCCATGTTTCTATATATATGCTGCTTAAATGACACTTATGAATTTCTAATGAATAAAAGAGTAGGTTAACACTATAATGAAAGTTTTTTTTTATGTACTATTTACATACAAACTTTTGGGAAGATTTCGTGGATATGGTAATGTATTCATGTTAGAAACAACTTGGGAATTTTCCAAGTATTCACTATGGTATGTTTTCAAAAAGCAGACAAACAATATCCATCTTCCACAATTATTTAATGCCACTGATTGAGCTCTTGAATTCCTTGATCTAAATAATATAAACTAATAACTGAACCACAAGGAAACTTAAACACTAGAATTTGCTTCTCATTTGAGCACAAATCATATTATTAAATAATATATTTAATGAATATTCATTTGTGATTAAATGAAAGCCGAATTCTAATGTTTATATTTTAAAAATCGCTATTAACAACTAGATCACACTGAGACTCAGTTATCAATCCATATATTTTATTTAATAAATTCATAATAAACTGCATTAAAAAAAGCATTAAATAAAAAGTGTTTTAAAATGACCAAACAAATTATAACTAATATTTATGTGCAGTGGAAGAAAGCTTATTTAAAATCCTTCGTTTAATTGGTGGAATTTAATTATGTTATTTAAAGCTATAGAAAATTGGTGTAAACAGTCACTCTAATTATAATATAATCATAAAATGTTCTTGGACTTTGATTTTTAAATTTTATCAGAATAGTTATTTAATAATTGTTAAGTCTAATTTATTTCCACAATCAATATATAATTGTTTGCCTTTTCAGAAAACTGTAGAAATATTGAAGAGTGATAATTTTAAACTGGAGTTGCCACTTGCTTTAAGAGATGCTGTAGAAATAAATATTTTACAAGAACATGAAGGGTAAAGAACTATAAATTTGATGTTTTGGTTTCAAAATAACTTGTTCAATAAACCTAAATCCTAAAGAATGTTATGCCAAATTAACCTTTAGTTCTCTATATTCTTCCTATAACTGCCTGCTTTAAATCCAAGTTATATTCAAAAAGGAAAATTTTTAAATTAAGTGAGAAAAGAAATATAAAATTTAACTGCATTCTCATTTTGACACATTTATTATGATTGTTCAAATAAATATTTATCTATAATAATCATTGATTAATGGAGGTAACATAATACAGAAGACTACTTAACCATATAAAATTATCATTTATTTATATTCAGGTAGCTCTCTTATTTTAGCTGGAACTTTGTGTAAATTGGACCATAAAAATATAAATTTTCTTTTCAAAAATGCATAGTCATATGGCATGTAGAAAAATGTAACATAAAAGTTCAAAGTTTTGAATATAAAAGTCAATAAAACTTTAGTTTTAGTTTTTAGTAACTTTTATTAAACTTTAGTTTTTCAATAAACTTAAGTTTTTTTTTTTTTTTTTTCCCCCAACTTTTACAATATTTTTCTAGAAAAACGTTAACTTACAAATTTGTGCATATTATATATATACAACATTAAATTTTTTTTTAATTTAGCTTTTCAATTCGCAATGTGTTTTAAATATTAAAAAATAAAATATTTGAAGATTAAATATATGATAATTTTTGCTTGCGTTTTTTTATTTCATTAATAATTGTTTAATGTTAATTTTACATTGTTAAATTATATGTATTTATTTAGTTAGTGATGTTTAAAAAAGATTTATTTTTTCAAATATCTTTGAATTCAAAATTGACTATAATAAAGTGATTAATATTTGTTTATTTCGGTGATATGTCTGAGTAATAACTTTCAAATTTATTTTTCTACTGATTGCTTTCATTCATATAAAAATAAAAACATTTATAAATATTTTTGTTTATTCCAAGTAATGCATTGCAGGAAAACGGATCTATTACTTAATGTCGTGTTTTCAAATGCGATAAGGCGTACATTAAGTGGAGAAGTTATAATAAGCAATTGGAACTCATTGCTTAAAATACATGAAGAAAAATCTTCGATTATTTTATGTGAGGTATTATAAATCAGTGTTTCTTTCATGCAAATAAGTTGTCTAGTAGACATCTTTCTTTGATCTTAAATTAAAATATATTGAATATTTTATTTTTAAAATTTATAATGCTTTATTATAATTTGCTAATTTTTAAAGCTTTTTTTAATACTTAAATTCATTTGTAATCATAGTCATAAAATGTTTAAAAATATCAATTTTAGATTTAAAATTTTATCAGCTTCATTGATGAAAATAAGTGCAATAAAATCCATTAGACCTCTTATTTATCTAAATGTGATCTGGTCACTTGTACAGATGCCTCCTTTTTATCATTTTATCTTATATTTTAATATTTTGTGAAGGAAATAAATTTTGATACTGTTTATTTTATTAAGTGAGTAAAATTATGTGTTTTAATAAAATATTTCCTTTTTTGATTTCACCATGTTCCATATAAGAAAAAACTCAATTAGAAAAATGTTTACTTTTTTTCGTCCCTTTCAATCTTTACATAAAATATCAATTTTAGTTATTAAATATCATTAGCATTGTAAAGTTGTTAATTTGTAATTTTGTTGTCTGCATAATGTAGTTATTAATCAGAATTATAAATTGAATTGAAAAAGAAAATTGTCCAAGAGGAAATATTTTGACAAATTATTTTTTTCATTGCTGATAATTTATTTAGGATTATTTTCTTTTTGTTGAAATGTTTCTCATTTTTATCAGTTCTATTATATTTTAAGAAAAAACAACACATAAATTAATCTATTTTTTGTAAATGTATATCTTTGTTTTCATGTTTCATTCATACCACACATAAAATATTAATTTAAATCACTCAAAATATATATTATCCTTCCTTAAAAATAGTTAATTACTTTACTTATTTCATAATATTATTTAGTACTGAAGATTTTGAACTATTATGAGAAAAATTTCATTCTTAGAAATAAAACAATGGACAATTTTTTGTAAATTTTGTACTGTACCTTATATCCATAAACTGTTACTACTGTACCTTTTCTAGTTGATGAAAGATGTTATTCCCACTGCAACTCCCACTATTAAGAGCTATCTGAAAAATTTTGCAAGGTAAATATATTTAAAATTACAATGAATTATACAGTTTAACTTGGATTTGTACTATGAATTTCTTTGTGGTTGTTATGTGAAAAATTTGATCAACAAATATTTTTTAGGGCATTATGCTTAACTTCCATTCCTGCAAAACAGTTGATGAAAAAATATGACAAATCTTTTGGGGCTCTTTTTAGTAGTGAAGAACTTGATACACTGTTTGCATATGGTCCTACTGCGAAAAGGGAAACATACAAGTTTGACAAAAGTTTTACAGGTAAATGAATGAATGAATAATTCAACAAATTGCATTTAACTTGTGATGTATATTTTAGTTTTTTGTTTCCATACAAAAAACTTTCAGCTGTAAATTTTGTTTTATTTTAAAGAATAAGCATAAATATTCTAAAGAAATTATATATAATTTTTCCATTTTTTTATTTTTATTGCTATTATTATTATTTTGATTAAGTTAGTTGTGTGTTACTGTTTTATAAAAATACACATTTAAGTTACACAAAACTAACAAATGATGTGAGCTGTAATCAAATTTTCTTCATCTTTTCTAATGATCAAGCCACATTAAGAGTTTTTCAGCACAGTTAATTTATTTTTGATTTTTAAATATAGTTTAATTTGTAAACTGAAAGTGCAACTTCATTCTAAAAGATTGCAAGTAAATTGATAAAATTTGCTGTTACATTTGAATGACCACTAAGTGCCCATTTTTTATACTGATGTTCAAATAAAAAGCACACGTTATTACAAACTTTTCAATAATTCATATTTTGAATATTAAACAGTAAAATATTTATTTTCAAAATAAGCAATAATTTTAATTACAAAATTAAATATTTTTAAACAACTGAACTTTGTTGCATTCTGTTTATTTTTTGATAATTTTATATGTATATAATTTTTGTTAAAATAAATCTTTTTTTTTTTTTTTTTTTTCATTTTTACTTTACTTGTCCGTAAATTGATCAATATCCCATACTTAACCCCTTAACCATCTGAGTTTCTGTGTAGAATCTTGTTTAAAGTTTGCTTGTGGTTGCAACACAATTTGTACTTTCATTGCAAAACTAGTTTGTTCCCTCTAAGCACTTGTCAAGAGAGTACAAAAAACACTAGTTCCTAATGAGACATATATCCTCATTTTCCCTTAACACCTCAGAATAGTGTCATCTCAATGGTTGAGTTTCTGTAGCGATGCTCACTGCCCCATACACTTGAAGGAATTAAATAAATCGCATGTGTTTGTGATTTATTTCATGAATATCTTTTTGCCCAGAAATATTTCTAATATTTACTGCAATTTTTTATCCCTTTCAATATGAAATTATTTTTTAAATACTTTTCAGTATTTTCGGTTTAAAAATTTAATATAATAATTTTATCAGAGCCTTAAATATGGAAAAAATATTAACTATTATTAAAGGTCATATTCTATTGTATTCTCAATCTGAATATGTTTATAAAATTTATTTGAATTATACATGGTGATTTTATTATACTTTTTTCATTTTTTTTATAAATTTTTTCTTAAATTATATTATTTTTACTTTTTTATATTTATACCTTAACTTTTTGACAGTTAGAGAAATGAGCAATTTTCGTTTTAATTCACGCAAACTTGCAAGTAAACAGTAGTCAAAAGTGGCAGCTGTTTTCCCCCTCCGTTCTTCCGAAAAAGTCACCCTTCTCCGGCGATGCCACAGATAGCTTGCCTCACACATTTTAAAAATTTCTTAAAGTATTTGTAATATATAAATAAGTTTTTATGTTACTTTAAAATAATTAATAAATTATAATTATTAAATAGTAAATGATAAATGATTGTAATCAATTATATAAATAATAATTAATTATAAATATAAGACAAATATTCAATTTGAAGGACTAAATAAATACACAACTAATGTAACACATTATGAAACATTTAATTGCAGTTATTACTTAAAAATCTTTTTGTTTGTGATATAATTTAAAGCATGGAATTACACATAATGGGCCATTAGTCTTTGCAATAAGTGTTTCATTTTTTTTTTTTTTTTTTTTTTTTGCAGTCTTAATGTTCCAAAAAGCGTTTTAGATTTCAACAACATTTGCCCTAACTCGGAAGAGTTGTAGTAATTATCCATAGTAATGCAGTATCCTATGTTTAATAGTGGCTTAGACAATGTTCTTTTTCTATTTGGGTAGTTTTGACTTTATTTTCTTTAGACATACTGTGCCTTTGCTGACATAAATTATAATAGACCACACATATCTACTATGAGATTCACATAACATAAACATTTTGATACCGAACCTGGCCTTTTTAAGTGATAAGTATTGGATCCAAGAAAGTCTCTTTTTATACAGCAATAGACTTTCATCAATACACATATCTTGTTAGAGTGTATAAACTTCCGAAAACTTTTTCTGCAATTAATTTAAAATGGTCCATATTTTTTTAGTTTTGACTGAGGATAAGAAGAATCAGTGTTTTCATTCCTATCAAAATAAATAAATTGCATAATAATATCAAACCTTCTCAAACTCGTGCGTTAGGAAAACTAGGAGTTTCAATTAGCTTTCTTTTTGACCAATACCCTCTTTGGTTTTCTAGATTTGGTTTCATAATTATTCCTTGCAAATTTGATGTTTCAAAAAATACTCTCAATTCATTTGTATTAGTTTCACGCAAATAATGAGTTTGGGCTTGTTCTTTGCTCTTAAATTTATTTAAATTTCCAACAGCAAAAATGTTAGTTTCAGTAACAATTTCATCTGTAAAAGCAGCTCGAAATTCTCTAGTGGATTAGAAATATTTGCCACGTAAGCTTTCATTCCCACATCACCAGTAAAACTAAATCAGGAATGTGAGAACTTGAATCAATTTTACACCACTATCAAACACTTGAAAAATCTTCCGCATTGCTTGAATCGTCTTCTGAGCTTAATATACTGTGAACAAAGTCTTCATCAAACTCAAAACTTGATAAGCTTTCTGTATCATAATCATCATCATCATAATTATCAAACTTTTGCTTTTGAACCATTTTACTTTACAAACACCCTAAAAATCGCATGAAAATAAAATTCCTCTTCATTATGAAAAGAAATTCATGGAAAACCCATACTGCTATCTGTAGACAGTAAAATTAAATAAATCTCATGAATAGGATTCATTTGTAACATAATCAATGCAGAATAATAATGGCAAACAAGGTTAGCTCGTCCCTGCGCATTGTGGAAAAATTTCACTACACAAATAGTGCTCGTTTCTAACCATTTCGACCAAAATCTCGCTCCTGAGTATAACTTGTTTCCATGCATAATAAAGCATGATTTGATTGCTAGCGGAACTTGTTCATAACCATCAAAGGGTTAATTGTGAACTTGATGGACTGAAAACATGACTTCATGACAAATTTAAGATATCAGAAATAAGAGGTACATAAAATATGAAATAGCCATTTTTAAAATTTAATAATTTGACTGATTTTTCTTTAAAATTATGAATATAGGTATAATAAGCAATAAATTGACTGAGATTGTTTTAGCATTATAAACTAATTCAATGTTGTAATATTTTATTCATTCTCACTTTCACAATGGATTTTATATATATATATATATATTTTTTTTTTTTTTTTTTTTTTTTTGTATTTTCTTTCATTAGAGGCATTGTTAATGTTAGGTGATGCATTTTATTAGTAGAATAATTAACCCGTGTATTGTCAGAAATTTTAAATAATTTCATAACATTCTTAATTTTTCATAAAAAATTTAAGACATGGTACTAGAATAATCATTTAAATATTTGACTGCATTTATAAATTATCAGTAACAAGTAAAAAATCTCAATTTTGAAAAATAATTTTCAACATTTGAATTAAATTATAATTTATTTTCTCATTAATGTAATTTGTTTTTCTTTCAAATATTTTTAATTTTTTCTTGTCACACTATTATTTATAGTAAATATTTCTTTTACTATGAATAAATTAAAAATATCAATTACATGGGTTACACATTTTAACAATAGATATTATTCCTCTTCATAGCTCAAAAGCACTCTCCTCATAGTTCTTCACAGTCCAAAGCAGATATGATTATCGAAAACTGGCAGTATTTCTGCATTTGAGTTTAGCAAGCAGAACTTAAATTTCGTATAATAGATATAAATATAACATTTGTACATATATGCAAAAAAATGACAAAGCAATAAATATACTTTTGAATAATTACGTATAACCACCTGAATGAGATTTATTCAAAATCACTTTTGTGATTTTATGGTTTTAAAAATAATATATGGAATATTTCATTGGCAAGCATTTTTCAAATGGAATCATATCCCCATTGTATTACTATTATATACATTATCAATTTAACATTCACAATTTTCCTAAGAAATTTGTACTGATGCATAATATTCATTAGTTGGAAATTTGTTATCTAAATCAATCTTTTTGTTTACTGGGTATAATCAGTAAGACAGTAATTAACCCTTTGAAGCAATCATTGTACTACCTTTTGATTCTGGGCTTGTTACTAATTTCAACTTAACAATATGTTTATCAAATTTACTATATGCTTTAGAATTTAGTTAAATATCTCATTTAATATTCCAATACTGATTTATCAAATTTTTAAATACCTTGTATGATTCTTACAGTTTATGATTTCACTTTAATGAAACATACATAATACATTAGCACTATTCTATGTTTTTTTTTTGTTTTTTTTTTTTTTTTTTTCATTTGATGAGTTTTTGAAAAACAATCTTAAAAAATTAATTCTAACATTAAATTAAGAAATTAAATTTTTAATAAGATGTTCCCAATACAAAAAATAAATCATTTCAAAATGGTAAAATAATAATTAAAGACACAAAAAGACATTTCTTTAACAACTTAAAACATTAAAATCAATTTAATAATGTAGAAATTAAACAATTTATTTCTTGTCAGTTTATGTTTACAAAAAACATATTTAGTGAATATATCTTGTACTTTAGCCAATACTGTTAAAATATCTGATTAATTTAATCAAAATTGCTAGATATTTTTATTTTATAATGATTAGATATAGAAAAAAATGTAAATATGTTTACAAAAATATTTTTTGAAAATTCTTTCATTAAATTTAGCATTTCTAATCGTTTGAATTACAAAACATATATATTTCATTGAAGGAAGAATTGTTAACAAAAACTTAAACGGGGATATAAACAGAAGTATTAAAATATTCATTGTAAATATTTAATTATTAGATTGCTAATGTTTACTATATAGTGTTAAGATCTTTTGAAATTTTACTTTTTTTTATTTTTATTTATTTATTTATTTTTTTGGAAGACACTTTCACACAGAAGATAAATCCATTTCAAAATTTATTCAAAACAATTAGAACAACACTTAAATATATGTAGCCAAAACTATATGTATTCTTACTTAACGAAAGTTTATGTTCAATTAATAATGGAAATCATACTATTTAAAACAATTGTTACAAAACATTGATAGATAAGTATTCTGAACAAAAATTTCAATTGTACTCTACATCTGATATCCTTAACACTTTCCTGGTTAGTTGAATTATTTGTTTTTAATTATGAAAATTCTGAATGAAGGTACACTTTAATAGAATTTTGTTTTCTTTTATATGTTGAGCAAAATTAGAAACCATATTTTTTATTCTGTTGCTTTTAATATTTTAGAAATTATTTCATAATTTTAGAAATATATTGATTTTAAAAAAAGACTGGGGTGATTCAAATTAACTAACATTTTGCTGATTAATATTACTATTTGAAATAGCTGATTAATAATATATAAATAGCTGAACTTACTAGCTGATTAATATAACTATTTGAAATCACAACAATTTTATTTATTTGTAAAGTAAAGAAAAAATAATTTTTTGTTTTCAATATAAAAAATTATTAAAGCAACTAAATTTGAATAACGATTAAAATAATGGTTTTATAGTTCAACCACATGGTTTTTTTTATTTATAAAATTATTAAAATGAAATTATATTAACTGAGTGATCCTCAAAAAATGTGAACATAATATTTTACTATTTTCCACCAAATTTACAAATCAGCTGCATGATCGAACTGAAATCTGTTTCAATCCATTTAATATTAATTTATAGAATTCAACAATTTATATGCAAAAAATGTGTATATAATTTTGTTTTGTTTAAAGGTTTGAGAAGTATATGTATGTATATAATTTCATCAAATATGGAAACTGAAATATGAATTTAAAAAATGCAGTGTAATTAAAACTAAAGATAATAGTACTTTCCCTTGAAGCAGGATTCAAACCATTTTCGAGTAAATGCTCACATTAGTTAAATGCACTTTGAACCTTCAGAAAAAGAATTCCCAAGCTCCGATTTCACACCAGTCTATCAAATCTGGTGGTTGAACTGGAAGCTTTGCAGTGACGCTAGTTGCCCCTTCCAAAAGGCTCAGATAGTTGTTTAACACTGAGAAATTTTTGCCTGAGTTAACTCGGGATAGCCAGTTAATTGGTTATATTAGATTTAAAATAAGATGGTTTCAAAAGAATCTAGCACTGCTACTATAGGTCTATTGTACTATACCCCTTAGAAAGCTATATTTAAAGAGACCAGTGGCTAAAGCAAAATTCAACAGGCATTTTATAGGAATTTCCTGCAACATTTAAGTTTCAATAAAGTGCTGACCCAAGTGTTTAAATCTAAGTGCAGAAAACGTATCACATTCACATAAGATGTGTATTGAAGTTTCTTCCATATAATGACAATCTCTACAAGTGGGATCATCTGTTACTCCCATTATGGTGAAATGTCATTTTTAAGGTGGTAGTGTCCTGTAAGAAGTCCCACAGCTTTCCTAAGACTGCTTCTATTGAACTTTAATAATTCTTATTACCTTTTACTGTGGCATATGCTATTTATAGGCCTTGCTTGTCTTTGATCACTGACATTGTGCCAGTTTATAAACTATTATCTGAAGAGATAAAAAACGCTTTTTCTGATCAATTCTTTCGAAATACCTAGTACTGGTTCAGGTTCAAAATAATCAGTTGTTGCCAACTCATCAGCTAATTCATGCCATGAGCACCAGAGTACCCTGGCACCCGCAATAAAGTAATGGAGTTATTATTAGCCAATCTGCACAGAGTGAGATAGTATTCCGAGATGAGAACAGAAGTTGCAGTAGACTTCTGTAAAGCTAGTAATGCAGCTTGACTGTCAGAACAGATACTTATTCTTTTACAAGAATAGTTTCTGTCCAAACATAATTTACTGCACATAAGAATGGCAAAAATTTCTGCTTGGAATACAGCTGTGTTTACCTAAATGGAATGTACCATCAAGCTGGACAGCAAATACCAGTCCTAGTGTTGGAACTCGTTTTTGAGTCATCAGTATACCAATAAGTACAGTTTTCACTAATGGCAACATAATTCCAGTCTTCTTTCAAGGAAAATTTGATTGTATAAGGCGTATCAAAAGCATATTTAGCAATTGTGTAATCAGTAGGCATATTCACAAAAGGATGACTAGTTATGTCAGCATTAAAGTTTCCTCAAGACAAAAACCTGGAATACTGTTCCTCTGACCTGTATTTTTAAGCCTTTTCATGTAAGTATTGCTTCCGTTTCAATACGCATTTAAAGAGGATGCATACCAAGCAAAAGCTCCAGTGTAGATGTGGGAATTTTATCCAAGAACAGATTGTGTCATTAATTCCCTTTCTAGCAAGAGACTATAACACGATTCCAATAAGGTGCCTTATCAAAGGACCTTCAATTTCAAAGAAAACAGCTGAAGTAAGTTTCTTAGCCTTAAAGTTCTTTTCCAAAATAAAGGATAGATTTTAAATCGCACTATCAACGGATTTACCAGTTTGTATATGCACTGTTAAGGGGTTAATTAAATCATTCCTAACTTAAATGTGTTATCTGAATTTCTGAGAAAGTAATTTTGAGAAAAAATAATAAAGCAATACATTCCTCACCTGCATGTCTGAATATCTTTCCTATGAAATTCTGACATCAGAGGACAAAAACAAAAAATTTTTCAGAGCAAAAAATCTTTAACTGTCTTGGGAATTTTTTAAATCATTGCTGCAATTTATTTATTATTATTATTATTTATTGGTATTTTTTTATGTACTTTAGCCATTGGATAATATTGGTATTTGCTTCAGAATGTTTAGTATAATACTATGTTTGTGTTATAAACATTGCCTTTAGTTTATTATTTTATTGAAAATTCTTTGATTAGTGTAATTTATTTCTAAATATATTGCTATAAAAATTTTTGTTAAATAATGTGATTTTTTATTAGTGCCTCTGGTATCTTTGATCATATTTACTCACTATATAAAAAGCAGTAAGTAGTTATGTTGAATCAGATAAGAAATATTAAAAAACACTTGCTTTTTTTAATATTGGTATCTAAAATTATTATATATATAGATTTTATTATTATTGAAATTTCAAGATAATGTCTTAACACATTTTTTTTTTTTTTTTTTTTTGTTCTAAAAACATGATCATTTTACATGCTGCAAAATAACTTCGTGTTCCAATAATTCAAAACTGTCTTATTGTCATGATGTCTTATATATTTAGGTGTAAATTTACTAATTTGTATAATATTTATTTTTATTCCATTGTGAAATTAAACTATTTTTATTTGATATTTTCAACAAAAGATATCAAATAAACACCTTATTGAATTATCATATTAAGAAATATTTAGAATACTAAGACTGGAAAATTACATGCCATTCTAAGTGTAAAATAAAAATGACCTCTGTTGCCTGGTTGGAGAAGGCATTTTCAGATTTTAGAGGCCAGTGGTTTGATATTTAACTCAGTTCAGAACTGTTTTATTAAGAAGAACTATGCATATTAAAATTCTATAGAGTTTAAGGTGAGAAATATGCCTATTTAGGTGTCTGTTTCTTTAATCAAATGTGTTTCAAGTCAATGAGGCTGTTGGCTATGTTTAGCAGCTTTGGTCAACAAAAGTAGGTTACTGGAAATATGCTGTTATAACATAAAAAATAAAATTTTATTCCTAGACTCTTTCTGTAAGCATTCTAACTTAAATGTTGAGTTTGAGTTTATTTTTAGTTTACCCATATTTTTTTTCATCAGCAATTTTTTGTGTGACAAATGAGAATTATTAGTAAATAATTTATTTTATATTTTAGATGATATTAATGTTCAAATAGCAGCATTTGAAAGGCGCTTATTAACATGCACTGAAGCTGTCAATACTAAACATCTTGTTAACCAACTACGATCAAAATATAATTATCAACATTTATGGACATTAAATAAAAAGGTATGTATAAAAGTTTTGAATTTAAATGAAGATAAAATTAAGAAAAATGACAAGAATTTCGTTCCCATATAACCTAAAAGATTGTTAAAGTATATGGCACAATTAAGTTAAAATTGGTAATAGAATAGAATGAAATATTTTTTTTCTGCAGTTAATTATTTGGTGTTTGGACTCTGCATAAATTACTATTCATTCTCTCATGTTAATCCTAATTTGGCTTTACTGAAATGTATTAAATAATAAACTTGATTTCATTATCAAAGAACTTATTCATTTCTGTTTTTATGTTAACTGGAAATTCAATGAGTACCAATAACAAACCGGCCAATTTTTACGCATCTCGCGTAAATTTTGCGCAAGATCACTTGGTTTTATTCTTTTTCTAATAAGGAATATTTTATGCATTACTATTCTTCTGGGCTATGATGGATATTTTTTCACATTAACAATAGTGAGAAACAGAAATCGGCACCCTCTTTCAAAGCATCTGTGGGGGAGAAATAATTTCTTCTGTGGTTGCAGAAACACTGAGTGATCAAAAACTGCACATTCCAACCTTTTTCTTATCAGGGTAGGAACGAGTGATCTTGAAAAACTATAGTTGCAGACATAAAATGGTAGAGGTATAATATTATTCTCCTTTAGTCACTGAGCAAAACTCCGCATCTTTCATTTTAACTGCTATGGTTTTGTGGGCTGTTGTTGTTGATTGGCAGAATTAACTTTGAGATATTTTTGGGTAAAAGCGAAACATTTCAGCTGCACCATAAATCACGTGGTTGCTAATATTTTGTCAAAAGTGACTTATAGTAAACCTAATAAATCTTATTTTCAATCATTTGAAAATAGTTGCAATTTTAAATTTTTATGTATTAAAGAATCATCCAAAAGAGCTAAGTTTGCTCATAACATAATTTACAGTTGCGAATTTAATGTATCTCACTGTGGTTGTCTTAACATTTCTCATCAACTGAAAGAGCCAAAATATGTACAAAAAGCAAAAAATACAGCAGGCACTTCTAAATTGTATGTTTATTTTAAAAATGATACTGAAGTAGAAGCCATTCAATTTTAATTACATTTTCCTTCATTCTTATTTGAGCATAACATACTGATCATGCTGGTCCTCTTTTTAGGAAAATGTTTCATAGAAAAGTGAAATTACAAAACTTTATGAATGTGCTCAAACCAAAACTTCTGCCATTACAAAGTAATTAACATTAGACAAAAAGGCAAAAATTATTCAACTGCAATAGAGTATGATGAGGAAGTTGAAAGAACTGGTAAATTAACATTAATTGCAAAATCAAACATGTGTTGCGTGGTGCTGCATAGAAGCAACAGTTTTCACTCAATATGGAATTGAAAACAAAAGTTTTAGAGGTGGAAAGTTTGCATCTTCTAACAGCAAAATCATGTATATATATAACCAAGAAATGAGAAAATATATTGAATTATTCAAGAAATAGAAAAGTCTGGCTTACAGATGTTACAGATTTGAAATTGTATAGTTTTGAAAGTGCACAAAAGAAAAATTTAGAATTGTTTTTATTAAATAATAATTGGGCCAAAAATCACATCCTAGTAACTTTATCTGATAGTGTATTTATTTTGTTTCTAATTAGTATATTTGTTTGAAAAAAGATTGCTATTCTCATCTAGTGGAGTCTGTAAAAGCTATATATATATATTTGCAGATTTAAATAACCAAGAAGTGTAAAATTCTATTGAATGATTAAAGAAATAGAAATACCTAGAATATAGATGGGAAATTTTATAGTGTTAAAAGAATTTGAAAGTAAACAGAAGAAAAATTTAGAATTGCTTTTATTAAATAATTGGGAAAACAAGTTAACTTTGAAACTATATTTAGTACTTGTATTTATTTTGAGTAAGTGCATTTATATTTGAAAGGAAATTGTCATACACATCTTGAAATACTCAATAAAATTATAGACAGGAATCTATTGGAAATGTCTAAAAACTCTGAAATAAATCATTATTTTTTACAATGTATAATCTGGTATTATATAGAATGTTGATTATTTATATAAAAAATTTGCTGTTATAGCTGTAAATTCATTGAAGGCTTTTTAAATAATCATTAACAATTTTAACTTAAATAAAAATTAGTCGTATTAATGTTTGCAGTTATTTATTTTTATTACTTTCAGTAATGAATCAAAAATATTCCGTGTACATAATTATATGCATATTTAGTTAAGAACAATTTTTAAAATAAAAAATTATTTAACGTGAATGTTGATACCTCCTGGAAAAATCCTGGAATTTGATTTTTGGAAATCTGTACGAACCTTGATGAATTTAATCTTTAATTTCACTATTGTTTTCTTTTCACATGAAATGTTTCTTTCTTAAAAAAATTTAGTAATAAATTTTTTATCTTTTAATGTATGATATATTCACTTAAATCATTGTATTTATACTTTTTCAGTGGGAGTCTCCTGTTGCAGTCAGCATATTTTTAAAAAATGTCCCCATGAATGTTGATCAGGAAATGATTCACATTTTACTGGCTAAGGCTGCTGAATTAAGAGCTATTAAGGTATTATATTGTTAGGGTTTCATTAATTTTTGTAGAAAGCTGTATATTTATATAAGTTTATTCATTTTTATTAATATAATTAAAATTTCATTATATATAGGTCTTGCTTAAATTTTCAGATTGTATTTTTATGTAATTTGTTACATAGGTACAAAAAAAATATTTGTTTGAAAATAATGATACCAAAAAATATGTATTTGTATCTAAAGATTGTTAGGAAATTAAATGTGTACTTATTGAAACCCTTATAAATATCTGCTGAACTTTTTATGACTTTGTAAATTTACTAAATTTTATTAATAATATAATTAAAATTGTAAATAATTAGTGGAATTATATAATGTAATTTATGTTATATTATTATAAAGTTTTATGAATTATATAATTAAAGTTACATTACATTTAGCGCTAGCTTAAATTTTCTGCATGCATTTGTATTTATGTAACTCATTACATATTTACAGAAGGAATAATTATTGAGAAACTTAATGTCTTAACTTTAAATATAGTATTTAAAATATTCTAATTATTTATAATTTATTAATACCTACTAGAAATATTTTTTCTTTTATTGAAATAGAAGTATCAAGAAGCAAGACTTTTGTACCAGATGATTCACAATGAAGTGCGCAATACATCTCCTAGATTGAGTCGCTTTTTAAATTGGGAACACCTCAGGATAGATTTGCTTGAAGTACTAGATACTCCTGTTCACATTTGTCCCTCTGCATCTTGTAGAATAGAAATTGTCCAGAGAATTATGACTTTATTAGCTTCATATAAAAAAGAAAGAGGTAGTTTTTTTTTTTTTTCCCCTCTCTAAAATTAGAACATTTATTTTATATTACATTAATCAAACTATTCATTGAACATAATATATTTGTTATGTTTAAATTTAAATATTTTTATTTAGCATTCATTTTTTACATTATTTACACAGAATTTCCACAACTCCTAGAAATTCCAGGAATTTCGACTTGACTCCTTGAAAATCATGAATTACACCTGGAATTTTTTCTTATCTTAATGCATTTTTTTCTACAAAACATCATAATTTTTTGAATTTTTTTCTTTTAATATTTTAAAATTTTCAATAAAATTGTTGGAAAACTTAATTCAGTATTAATTTTAATTATTGCCACTAGATGATGGCACCATTGATATTAAATTTTTTTGTATTTTTAACTGTTGACTTGCATAAACGTTGTCAGGATCTAGTTCAGCTATAATAATTTTATGATAACTCGGTATAGTAGTATTTAGATTTATGTAAAGTGAAGTCAAGTAATTATCAAACAAAAATTAATTTGTTGCGTAGTTAAGACCGGCGATTTTATTTTATTCTTTTTCTATTTGCTGCTGTTTTCTTTTATTGTATAAAATTCTTTGAATATTAATATTTAAATATAAAATTTTTCAGTTAAAACATATTTTACACATTTCCCTTGATGAAAATTACATATTATTCAATTGAATCAGAATGAATTTGTTTATTAATGAAATAAAAACCGAATAAAAAATTATTGTATCAGATTTACCATCTGGTCACTCTTGTTGAGTTTTTTTTTAAATTTTTTTTTACGACAGATTTGGCAAACATTTTTACTAGAAATCCGGCAAACTAGTATTTTTTCAACTCTATTTGCCATTAATTTCTCATGAATATTTACTGATTTAAATTCATTAATATAAAATTTAATCAAAAAATTTTGTGGATAATTTAACATATCAACTTTATTATTTTACCATTAATGTTTGAAATCTATAAATCCCCATTTTTGTTACTTTTGTAAAATTAGTTGACGATATTGTGTTAAATACCAACAATATATGAAATATTTGTCTCTATTTCAGCCATTTTATTTCGGCTACTTTTTGAAAATTTTGCCAAGTGTGATCGTACGATACATTTTTACCAAATTATTTAATATGCCTGGTAGAAAGTGTCTTTTCAATGACCAATGGATTCTTGAAACTATATCTAATAGTTGTATTTGTTTTGAGTGTGTTTATATTTGAAAAGAAATTGTCATACACATCTTGAAATATTCAAAAAATTAATAGACAGGAATATATTGAATGAAAATGTCTAAAAACTCTAAAATAACTCATTATTTTATACGATGTATAATCCAGTATTTTATAGAATGAGAATTAATCAAACAAAATTTTGCTGTGTTGTAGATGTAAATTCATTGAAAGCTTTTCAAATAACCATTAACAATTTTAATTTAAATAGAAAATGGTCTCAAAAATGTTCGCAATTATTTATTATTACTTAATAGAAATGAATGAAAAATATTGCATGTACATAATTATAGCATATTATTATGTACATGCAATATTATGTACATTGGTTAAGACAATTTTTAAAATAAAATAAAAAAAATTATTTAACCCGAATGTTGATACCTCCTGGAAATTTTTGATTTGACTCCTTGAAAACTCCTGGAATTTGATTCTTAGAAATCTGTAAGAACCCTGTTTACAAAATAATTAAAATTTCAATATACTACTAGTTGAAAAGAATTGGTCTGTATAGTAAGAATTTAAAAAAAATTATTCATGGAAAATAATATTTCATATAGTGATTTCATTTAATGTGGTAATTACCATTCATCAAATGAGAATTTCCTTTTGGTTTTTACATCCATTCTGAATTCCAATCGGATTCCATTCTGGTCACAAATCAGAAATAATTATAGTTACATTAACTAATCTCAGAATATTCCAGATTATTTTTTCCTAGCAAAATCGATCATTTTAAGAAAAATGAAAATTTTATTTCTCTTCAAATGATTTACCAAAGTTTGTGTCATTTTTAACTAATATTCTATTTAAAGTAATTTGATATCATAAAATCAATTACATTCACTATTTATTTTAGTTACGATGGTAATTGAATACCTATTTCACATTACATTTAGCTAATGTTTAAATACAATTTAGTTATTGATCATAAACATAGGAGTATATTTTTTGATATTCCTGAATTTGAAAGCATTTATTAAAATTGTGTGAATGAAATAATTAAATGTTATTTTAAAAAAGTTAGATATTATACAAAATTTTATTTATGTGAAGTTTGTTGTCTGCATTTGCCTCTCAGTTTATTCATGTGTTTCTTTACAACACATCTGAATATGACTTTTAAAGTCATAACAAGGTCCTAAGGAGGAGGTGAGATACAGCTTCTATTGCTCCGAGGATCCGAGCACCATAAAGGTGGAAATCTGTCTTGGCTCGAGTTGGTGTTCTTTTTCGTCAGGCACCTACTTTTTGGTCTGTGCTGACTTGGGAGACTTTGGACTGACTTGGGAGTCATCCTTGGTGAAAGTGAATTATTTGCAATTGAACAAGGTCTTGAAGCTATTCTTAATAAAGGTGATTTTGGGGACCTATGGATCCTTTTGGACAATAGCTCTCTTCAGCTCCTCCACAACTGGACTGCAATTGGAGATCAAATTAGCTGTTCTATCCTTTTCAACCTCAAGCTCATTTCGGAGTCCCATGATGTTTGTTTTTAATGGATTCCTTCTCGTGTAGACATATATGGCAATGAGCAAGCGGATAGACTGGCCAAATAGGGTTGTTACCCACAATAATCAGTCCCCTTCTATACTTATCTTTTTAGAGCATCAGTCTAAAGTTAATTCTGAAATTTTGAAAAGGTGGAGGATTCCTCTTTGCCATTACTGGTACACAAGCAAAGAGCCAGGCTCTTCATTCGTCCTCAATTGTGACAGAGTCTCTAGAACCGCTATTTCCAGGATAGCGAGTGGACACATTAAGGATCTCACGTATTTTGTGGCTTAAGAAAATCTTTGATGTCTGCTCTAAATGTAAAACTGAGCAGTTTTCTCCTAATCACATCCTGGCTGTTTGGGACTTTCCAAAGAGGATATATACTCATCTCCCCTTCCATTCCTCGATTTCCTTAGGGTAAACAAGCCACAACAACATGACTTTTAAATAAATTTCATTTTCTCTAAACAAGCATTAATTTTTCTTTTTCACTTATAGCTTATGAACAAGATATTGCTTGCAGTGGGCTTTTTGGATAATTTTATTTTTGATTTCTTGAGCAAAACCATGAATTTTAATAAAATATCTTTTAATTGACTTATTTTTTCCACAGAAGTACCACCAGATCCAAATTTAATTGAGCTTTGCGCTGCTGTGCTCTTAAATTTCCGGGAATGGGATAAGCTGATAGAAGTGGAACCTAAGACAGATGGGTACATGCAGGTATAATATCAGCTATGTCCATTTTTAAATAAAAAATATAAGTTCCTAGAAAAGCAATAAAACATATACAAATTTAATGGTAATCAAATGAATTTGTTTCTTTTTACATTAATCCTACTTGTCCAATTTCATATAAATGTATGCTACAAACTTGGTAATATTTTATTATTTTTTTCATTTCTGCTCAATTTATTAATTTCTATAAAACTCTACTCATTCTTGTTGGTTGCCTTGTACATTTGAGTTCTCTTCAGTACAAACAATATATTGTGTATTGTTAGAACATAAAAAAATATATCATATTTTGTGTTTCTAAAGTAATTGAAATATTCTTTTATTTACATATGGCATAACATATCATTAATTGGACATAATAATAAATTAAACTACATTATTTTAAATTGGATCAAACTGTATATGGAGAATGAAGTTTATAATGCTCATTATGTATTTTTTGTATGCTTATATAATTATTCCTTCTTAATTGATTATTCCCATGTCATATTTTATTTAACATTTTTAAAACCTTAATATTATTTTGTGGCATGTTATCAATTTAGTTTGCAAAAGTTGTTGCATCTGTTTGCAAGGATGTTCTCAATAAAGGTGGGAAGAGTGCACCAAAAGAGTTATGGGATTTAAGTAAGTCTGCATTTGTTAATATTTTATGCCATTATAAATATTTATTGTTTTACTACAGTATTTAAAAAGTTAAATTGATTAAACTCTAAATATGTTATTATATTTGTATTATTTTTCACATAATTTTAAGGTTAAAAATTTTAAAGTTTAACATAAAAATTGAGGGACACTATAATTAAGCTATTTTTTTCTGTTTTTGTAATCTCTTAACTATCTCTTTTAATTTCTAATTATGCAAGTATTTTGGAAAATTTTTATATGCGCAGACAATGTTAAAATGAATCCATTAAAAATTCAGTGTGAATTATCTTGATTCAGCCTATTATTTAGTATTGTTTGATAATTTTATTTAATTTATGAACTTTTTCAGGAGTTATGAATTCAATTTTCAATTGCCATCCTCTTCTATGTTCAGCAATGTTATCATCTATAAATTGTTATCTTCTACATTTACTTATTTCATCTTATAGTTCAAAAAATTTTGTCTATTACTTCACCTAGATTAAAATATAAACTTTGTCATCAAATGAATATTATAAGCATAGAGTAATTTTTTGTATTGAACATTAGGTGTTCATTTTAAGTATATCAAGTATCATAAAACTGAGAATTTTTTTACTAAATTGCTTCATTTTTATTAATTGACTATGCAAATATCCCATACTATTTATTTTAACAAATTTTTGTTTACATCTCTAGAAAGGGAAATAAATATTAATCACTTTTTAATTTTAAATGTACTTTATTAATTAAAATTTAAATAGCTTTAGTTTAAATCTATCCAATCTATACAGGGTGATAAATATTTCAATCAAATTTATCTTTCATGTTGTATATTTTCAGTTTCATTATTTTTATCTTTTTTTGCTGTAAATCACCTAATAATTTTCAATTAAAGATTGGTACACTTAATCCAGTGTTAACAATAAAGGTCTTAATTAACAGTATGTCCTGGTTTTAGCACATCAAAGTAAACAATTGCTCAAATACTGCACCAAATATACAGGAGTAAATTTTTCAGGTGTAAACTCAACTTTGCAGTACTTTGTGGCGATGAGACTCATTTTTTTCTTCTCCAATGATCAAATTAACAAAAAAAAAAAAAAAAAAAAAAACGATAAGGGCCGAAGTGGAAGCAAATCCATGTCAAACAATTGAGGAATTTTCAAACATTTTTAACCAACCTTGATTTGATATGGTGCCATTGAAACAATATGTTGCATGTGATAGATTGTTGCCTTTTTTTCTATTCAGATAGATTATGGAGGATCCAAACACCTCCTCTGTTTATTTTTCCAATCTGTTGTAAATGTTTTTAGATGTTTGACCAAGATTGGTTAAAAATATTTGACAATTCCTCAATTGTTTGACATGGATTTGCTTTCACTTCTGCTCTTATCATTGTCTAATGTTGTCAGTCTTCTTGCTCAATAGGGGTCAGAGAAACCAAAACTACGGGATCTGAATTTGAAAAGTCATCTTTGCATTTACGATCTTCTAATGTGTTTGGATAAACATTACAAATGTTTTTTATCTCAATTGTTGCATTCCTACCCTTGCAAAACTCAAAAAGCATACAATACCGATTATCCTCTTCTGGTATTTAGCTGGCCATTTCAACCCTTATTGTGAAAATAGTTTAATATAAAATTATTTAGTTGTGAACCTGTAGATGATATCAGAAACTGTAAAGGTCAGCTGCATTTAAACAAAAATAGTAGCAGGCACTGTTAAAAACTGACATGAGTAACAAATGACAATCAAGTATTGACTTGCACTGAAACAACATTACTTTCCAGTCTCTCTTATATAATATTTCATTTACATGGTATTTTCTTTTGATCTTATTTAGATTTCATTCTCCTTGTTCTAATTAAATTTAGATAGAGGCTAAGTATAGTGGCTTTCTATCAAATTGATGTTTATGTGCAGTGGTTGCAAAATGACAAATCAAACTATTGCTTTTAATGCAGAAATGCTTTAGGTTTTTAGGAATCTTTCTAAGTTAATAAAATAATTTTTTTTACATCTGATAAAATTAAATAACTCTTACAGTTCTTCCAATTTTCAACAATTCTGTGAACAATCAACATAAAAGATCAGCTGCTGGTGTCATAAAAGACAATAATAGAGAATCTTCTCAAGGCATTATGTCTAAGTAAGTTAGTATTATCTGATTTTCAAGAAATTCAACACAAATAAAATTCCTATAAATTTCTGGGGTAGTTTGCTGATAATCACATTTATTTAAGAAGCACACTCACTATCATATTGATCGAGGTGGATGGTTTAATATTAAAACCCTGCTGATTTATAATCTCTTAAATTTAAATGTTTAAAATCGATCGTGACTTGTAAATCTTTTGCTTATGATTTATTACTCACTCTTAATGACCACTGAATATGATTTGTATTTGTAAAGGTACTCAATTTTTTATTTATCTGGAGGATATTTACTCTGCAAATTTGGGAATTACAAGATGTTATTTAGTTTGTTATATCATAAATATTTTTGCATTTTCAATCCAAATAAGAATGTACTAAGGAAAAATGTAATAGCAAAAATTTTTCTATAATAGTTATTTTTCTTTGGATATGAGTTTTGCTTTATTAATTAAAGTGTTGCCCTTAAATATGATAGCTTTTAGAAGTAAACTTATAAATTTATTTCAAACAAGGATGCTAAATGCAAATAAAAAGACTGTTAATTATTTTTGCTAATTTCTGAAAACCACTGATTTTAACAGTTTGTGTTCAACATTTTTTGTGTTTGAATCCCTCTTTGAGCATGGATGCATTTGTAATTTGAAATCCACTTTAAATTATAGACCTTAGTCTGATTAGCTCTTAGACAAAATATTAACATGGAGCAACACCCCAACCAATCAGTTTGTAAGGATGATGTAAACTTCATATCAAATACTAAAATTATACAGTAATTGTGTAAACATCTAGTGACAAATTTATTAATATTCTAATTATGTTGGTTAGGGCTTTTGAATAATTATTATTTATTTCTTGCAAAAATCCCTGCACTCTTAGCTAAATAGTCAATTGTTTAATCTTTATTATTTAGGAGTTTCACTTCAATATAGTAATAGTGTCAAATCCACTTAAATTATGAAATTATTTTTAAATGTCAACATCAAATTATTTTTAAAAAAAAGTCAATTAATGAAATAAGTACATAAGTGCAAAATTTTTGATAAGCATGATCATGTTTTTATTCTCTTATGGAAGAATTTATAACAAATAATCTGTTAATAATGAATAAATCATTTTTTATTTAAAAACCACAGTTATTTTGCACTCAGTTAAAAATTCTAAACCATTGCATAAAAAACAGATTTTTAATTTTAAATGTTTAGCAAATAAAGGTATAGATAAATTTGATTTAAAGAAACTAGCTAAATGGCCAATTAATTTTAAACTTTTTTCCCCTTTCAAACTTGTACTTTCAGAAAAACAAAGCATGTTTTTTTAATTTTGTTGTCATTTGCTGCACAAAATTCAAATCAAGACTAAATTGAAAAAAATTTATTTTAATGATTCTATATGTCAGATATTTAATAGTTTATGTCCTGATAAAATGTTAGAAAAGATTTTATGCTTGTATTATCTGCTCCTGCAAATTATCACTGAATTAAATACATTAATTTTATTTTGAAAAATTCATTTATATATATTCTAATCTTATAAAACTTATTTCAATCATACTAAAAATTATTAGAATCAAAATTCAATTTGAAGTCCTAACTATTTTTTAAACTATAACTATTGTGAATTGAATTTAGAGATTTCCCAAGCTTGAAGATGTAAAAATAATCTCTGAAATGTTAGCACACAAAATATAATATGAATATAAAAAAGATGCACTGTCTTGTAAAATTATAAAGTTAGGATAAGGATATTTCAGCAGAAATTAATTTTAGTTTTAAATGTTTGATCAAACTCGTTAATAATATTGCATATATTGTAAAACCCTCATCTTTTTCTGAGATTGTTTTTAAGAGAACTGTTCCAAAATATCATTACCATGTATCTTTTGAAGTGAATCTTCAATAATAAATTATCCTTTTGTAATCTCTATCTTTGTTCCTTTTTAATTGGAATTTTTTAAAAATGACTTGATGATGTTCACTTAAAATTTTCATACTTTCATTATACTTTTATCATTTATTTCAAATGCCTTTTGTTACATTTTAAAAAATAATGAATTCATATTAAAGATTTCATTCTCAAAATATTTTTGAAGCCATTTTTTTACTAATTTTTTTTTTACAATTGAAGAGGTTCATAAAAATAGTTTTAATCAAAAAATTTTTATATTGATTGTTCTCTGCAATTTTTCATTACTTGTAGAGAAAATAAAAACTTGTTCAGCTTATGTAGAGTAAAATTATTTTTAATTATTAGCTTTTTCCTTCATTTCGGTTTTAATTTTATTAAATATATTTAATCTTTAAGTAACTTCATTTTATATTTCAAACTTTAATTAAAAAGAAACTTAAATAGCTGCATGTTGTTATTTCCAAATTGTATCTTTTACTTTATATGTTCAAGTTATCTTTTATTCTGTATCAGTATAATTGACTTTAAAAAATATCACCTTTTTCTCTTTAGGCAAATGTTATATCAGTTTATAAAGAAATTAAAGGTATGTATAGTTTAAAAAAATTAATATCTTACATTTCATTTGTTATTGTAATACCCATCTTTTTAGTATTCACAATTAATTATTTGGGATTGAAATATATTATTAAATACATAATATTTTTATGCTAAGTGAAGCCTGCTCATATTATACAATTCTCCAATTTTAATTTGCATTTTTCTCATTTATAATTTTTTGTAGCCATTATTTTTTAAATGATTTTACTGTAAAATTATATTAGTAATTTATTTGAGATAATTAATTTTATTGTTTAAAATTAATATGATTAAGTTATCAAGTTCTTTAGTTTGAATTACTTAATTCTTAATTATTATTTATAAATTTCATTGAATTATGATTTTTAATTTCATTAATTTGGTTGTTGAGAACTTCAATTGATATTTAGTTTAATATATGAAGATTGATAAGAATTTTACATATTTTATTTTCTGTTGATTCTAATTTTTATAGAAACCTTAAATTCTCATGTGATAAAATGTTTTTAAATATATATAAGTTATAGAAATAAAACTGACTTTAGATACAATATTAAAAATATCTTGATATATTTAATATATTTTAACTAATACATATCATTATAATATCTGTTCAAATATTTATAATTTATTTATTTTTATTGTAATCAATTATAGATTTATAACTTAAAAATGAATTTGATTAATTCAGTTTTGTTGTAAATGATAAGTATCGTACTAACTACTATTCATTCTCTATTGTCAAATTTCTATTTTTACTTTTCTAATATTTTTATAGATAACAGTTTAATATTAAATTCTTTGTCTAGATTATTTATGTATTTATCCATTCTTTTGTAGGATACACTTGTACTGAACATAATTATCTCGTGCCTAGCAAAATTTTACAATATTCTGAAAGTAAGTTACTAAAGTATCATTTTTTGTTTATTAATATATATAAATTTATAATATTTATGTTGTGTCATACAAGGACTAATTTATTGCATAGGATGACTCAATAGGAGAAATATTTTTAGAATACCATGGACTCTGGCCCTCAGTCATTTCTAAGTAAATAGTTTTCACTTTATATATATTTTTGAATATCTATTTTTAATATCACTACTTAAATTAACATTTTATAATTTTAAAAAAATAATTAGATAAAAAATTTAAATGTGAGGTAAAAATATAAAAAAATTAACTGTGAATCCAAAAATTAAAGTAATTTGCAAAAGAGAATGTTTATTGTTCTTAACATAAATAATATTTATCCTGACATTTTATAATTTTCTATAAAAGTTTTATTATCAGATATCATTACTATATTACAAAATATTTATTTTCTGTGAAATGAATGTAAACAATTTTTTAACTTGTGTGATTTTTACTGTGTAAATAAATATTGCTTACAAAAATATTTTTTTATTTTTGAAATTATAAGTAATTTTCTGTAAAAAAATCCTGTTTTTAAAGATTCAAAAATTTTGAATTATACAATTATTAAAGAATTGTGGTTTGTCAAACCATTATAAATGAATTAAGTAATAAACTATATGTTATTTAGCTGTGCTTATGAGGGATATAGCATGGAACTAGTCAAGAAACTATAACTTTTTGTTTTATAAAAAAGTAAGATAATGTTCTCCTAAGCTCTTTAAGTAAACTCTGTCACCACCAGGTATATTTTAGTAAGGATTTGTAATTACTTGAAGAATAGATATTGCCAAGATACATCATGTAGTTATAGTAGTGATGAACACACACATCATATAGTGTAGCTTAATTTTAGACAACATCAACAGTGTAGCTTAGTTTCAGATCTAAACACTTTATTACTTGTAATATCCTTATGCTAAAAATCCTTGTGTTCTGGCAAATTTTATTGCAGTAATAAAATATTGAGTTTCTTTACCCTGCATGCACATTTTATTTGAGGAAAACATTTACGTGTCTTGTTTAAAGATAAAACAAATCAGCGTGAAAACAATCTATTTTACATTCAGCCTGGAAATACCAATTTTTATTCTTGATATAGTAATGATATTTAATTAAACAATTTTTTCCAGTGTAAATTGCAGAATGATTTCAGTAATTTATTTATTACTTTTTAATTTTTTCTATTTATATACTTAAATTATAATTTTTATCATTGAAATAGGACTTTATTTCTCAGGTACAACAATGGGAAATTTAAAGAACACTATTGATATTGAAGAATTTATTATGAATTCTTTTAAAAAAATTCTGTAACTTGTAAAGGTTTTTTTATTTTAGTTCAAATATTTTTAACATGATGGCTGTGGGGGAAATTTTTCAAAACACACTTCAGCATGCTCTGTCCATTCATCCAACTCACACAGCTTGGCTTCGTACAAAAGGAGATGTTATGTATGGTATGCATTTGTGTTTTTTCTTTTATGTGCTTCATAATTAGAAGTAGGTTCATTTCCTTAAAATTTAGATCCTAATGATATGTTTTATTTTATGATTTTATTGAATTCCTCATAATTTTCAAAAATTGGCTTACAATTTGGAAACGTGTTGCATTTTTATTTTTTCAATCAAAGATATTTTATAATGAAAAATTCTGTAATATTACTTCTAATGTTGTATAACTCATCTGTTGAAACATATCAGAATTAAATAATTGGTACCAAAAAAAATTACTTTAAAATAAAAATAATAATTTTAATTTTGAATTGTGTTTCTCTTGATCTTTTAATCGCCATGATCCTATGAATATAGTTTGATTATAATTTATCTTAAAATTTTTAATTAATAGGATTCATTGAATTTTGTTAATGCTTAAAGGTATACATCATTATATTTTTGATAAAGTTTATACTTTATTTCTTTTATACCAATAAAGACCCCTAAAAACTATAATTCTGATTTTTTACTTCAAGTGGCATTTATAACTACATATAATAAATAGAAGTTAGTAAAAATGCAGATATTTCTTAAAATATAAGGCTGTCCTTACCTCAATTTTTGTTCTACATACATATTCTTTGAATAATAAATTGAGATTAAATTGCTTGTCAAAAATGTCAATATTTCATCCTTCAAGAGATTATTTTAACAGTTAAAGTTTTTCATTGAAGTAAATATTCAAAACCTTTTTTAAAATTTTAATATTATTTTTTATGTTTTTTTATCTATGTTATATATTTGTTAATAAAATTAAATCTAAGATTGTTTTATTTCTTAAAATTGCCAGTATTTTTTATATGATTTAGATTATTGATATTCATCACATAATGTAATAAATTTATTCATGAAGTTCTATGTTTCTATTGGTATTTAAATGATAATTTTTTTTTTTTAATTTGTCAGTTCAAAGTCACTATGCAAGTGCTCTCAAGTATTATATTTCCGCAGCAATGGTTAGCAGTGATTTCTTCAGCCTTCTATTACCAAAAGCTATTTTTGATGACCTTATGTACAAACACATGATACATTGCTGTACTAAGTTGCAGAATCACACACAGGTATGGAAGGTTTCATGTGTTTGATCACAATCAAACATGAAAACAACATATTATACAAATATTTTATGTATAAATTATTAAAAATAAGAACACTTGTTAGTTTTATTATGATATAAATTTTCTATAATATGACTACTTTGCTATAATAGTTAGTTTGTTTATGCTTAAAGTAAACAATACTATCTTGTGAGAATGAGAGAGAAAAATCATAATTATATGTATGTGAATGATAAATAATATTCATTTTTTAATACTACTTATTGCAGATAACAATTTGATGTTTATTTAAATCTTGCATTGTGTATCAAACTACTGCCTAGTGCTGTAGAAATAAATGCTTAAAAGTAATCTGATATAGCTGTAGCTCTTTATAAAGTAATTTGTTCAAATTATCTCACTTCTTTTTTTCTTATCTTTTATCTAATTTCTTCTGGGAATAATTTGAAGCAATGATTCTTATTGTCTTGAATAAAGTATCCAACCACCAAAGTTTTCTTATTGATTAGCACAATTAAACTCACCAATAATTTTACAACACATGATCTTAAGTAGTTTGGCAGATCTGGCTACTGAATGATTAGCATTTTGGTTTTCAGTTCATCATTTCAAAAGCTCCATTCTAATTTTGAATGCAGATGTTTGTAATTATCAGAATATTTTTAAACAGTAAATTAGTTTTCATGCACAAAATAAAAAGTAATTGTTGAAGGCAAATTAATAAACATTCTCAATGCAAATATATTTTTAATTGTAGCCTCAGGTACAGTTTCATAATTAATAAAATACCATGCTCTTGTAATCTTAAAAAAAACTGGTGCAATATCTATCTTAAGTTTATGCTTCATCATTGTAATTGTTTTTTTTATAATTTATTATATTTCATTATAAGGAAATATCATTTATTGAAATAAATAACAATTTTTGTTTTATTATTGTAAAAAATTTCATTATTTACAATTATTTGAAATTAAAATCTTAAAGAATTTTATTAAGATAATATTTATAAAGATTTGATCTTTTCCTAAGGAGAACTGGTTGAACCATAAATTGAAAAGTAGACTAAAATTTGCTTAAAAAATAAACTTTAAAATACATATAAATTCTAAAATATGAAATATATGATTTTATAAAAACCTCTGTAAAATCGGCTGGAATGATTTTTAGTCTTTAAAATATTCTGAATCGCTTCAAATATTAATGATGAAGTTATAACTATTCATCATATGATCTGCAAAATTCAAAAGAATTGGTTGATATAATAATTGTTCAATTATTTGATGTATTCTTCATGTATCACAGTTTTACATCAATGAGGAATTAAGGTACTTCTTAAAATTTACAAGTAAAACTTGAATATTTAGTGTAATTTCCAGTTTTAATTTTTTTACATTAAAATTTTATCTTATTTTTCATATTTACAGGCTTCTGTACTTCACCAGTTTCTTGAGGAACCCAATTACGCAATGGCCTTTAAAGCTTTAGGAGAGAGGGTTTGCAATGACAGTTGTGACACTTATTATTCATGTATATGGGATATAACCCTTCTAGAATTTCTCGTTCACCACCACACAAAAAGAGGTGAAACGGACTGTAGGCAGCATGTCATTCAGTTGATTGGGCAACTGGAATTGAATTCCAACAACAATGAAGAAATCCAAAGGGAAGCGGCGAGTCTGCGCAAAGGATGGTTTCTGAGGGCCATGGCTAAGCAGTACTTGTAGAAGCTTATCTCTATGGAGTTATTTCATTGTTAACATAACATTATTTGTAAATAAATGTATATATATATAATTTATTTTAATTTGCTAGACAATTAATGTTACATTTTGATCTTCAAGTTCTATTATTTATTTTTTTTTCTAGTTTTTAAAGATTATCTGAAAGATTTATATATATTTTATCAGCATTCAGACTTTTCCATCAAGAAAATTCTGATATTAGAAAAGTATTAATAAACTAATCTTTTAATTAAAAAATAAATTGTTATTTTTTAAAACATGGGAATTTTTTTATAAGAATGATGATTAAGAACTGGAATATATATATGCCGATCAGAAACAAAAACACATAAAACTATATTTGTTATTGATTCACCAGCATGCTTCCTTGTACCTAGCCCTGATTTGGGTAATACCTATTAAATAGAAGTAGCCGGGTGGAGTCTTCATAACTTTGATGCAGGGACCAAGCAGAGGACACACAATATATGGCCTGTTACACTCATATGTATAATTTCACTTGGAGGACATTGCGACCATAACATATTTAACGTTTTCCAGCCACTTTTAGCAAACACCACGAATCTTTAGTTAAGCTGGGATTCGAATTCACTACCTTCTGATAATCAGAACGACGCCGTAACCTACCAATCACTGTGCCAAAAAATAAAACTGTCATTAAATACAGTAGAATTATGCTTAACGAGCACTTCTCATAACGGGCAAGAAAACTGCGGAAGATGGACTCGCTTAACAAACGACGTTTCGCATAACGAGTAGCAAGGAGAAGAGACGTAACGGATTGTGCACGTTATATTAGCCTGTGTCTAGCGCACGTTCCAATAGCAAGGCATAGTTTCGTTTGTGATCGCACATTTTCTCACAAATTTTGTTATATATGCATCAATAAAATTGACACAGGAAACGATATGGAAATGAATTCAAGATGATCAACAAGGCTTCAGAAGTGGTAACCAACAAAACCCTAACTTGAAGTTTTGGCTGGAGACGCTGTCTACGTGTCTTTGAAGGGTTCAAGGCTGTACCTTTGGTATCTGTAGTTAACGAGATTGTGTCTTTGACTGGAATTTGAAGTGGATAACAGTGATATTGGAAGATTTTGTAGAAGAGCACGTTCAAGAATTGACCACCGAAGATCTTATGGAGCTACATTGTGTTTCGCAGCAAGAAGTTTTGTAGGAGTTTGTTGTTTTTCTGCTGCATCCTCCTCCTTTGACAATCTTCGGACAAAATGAGAAAAAGGCGAAGAACACGGATAACTGTTCCATCTTACTTTGAAAAGAATCAGCCTAGTAAGGATGTAGCTATTTGTGCTACAAATTTACTTAATAAGGCTATATCGCCTTTTTTGCTAAATTTTGAAGCACTGGCAAAAAACAAATCTTTCTGGCCAAAACTAGACATGTATCATAATAATTTCGATTTATTTATTTTTTACAAATTCCTGGGGTGGGCGCATTCCACGATGGAAGAAAAGACGATGACTCACTTTCCTTGACAATATATATCTAATTTTCTGTAATAAACGTTCTGCGTAATATTTTGTGAGTAATTTTTCAACATGGAAAGCATTATCGTAATTTACATTAGTTGGTATGAGAAAAATTGTTTCGCATAATGAACGTTTTCCCTTAAGAGCATGCTTTTGTTATTTATCCCTCTGGTGTAGAAAAGCCTGTACCTGGTTCAAAAGTCCACGACACACAAGTTCCGTTTAGATTTTATACAGTTCAACCCACAGCTGGCGCCTAGACAAATAAGAAGGTGAGCAGGGCTGGCAGAGAGGGAACAAGGAAGAGAAATCCTCTCGACTTAAACTTTTTAAGCGGCCCCTTCTGAATTTCGCCATGGCCGATGGAAGAGATCTGGACAAACGTGGACTGTTTTCAGTGATGTACCAGTTGTCAATGGATGGCCCTAATGTGAACTGGTCTGTTTTGACTAAAACGGCTGATTGTTTTTAAAAACTGGACTTGATTCAAATATTGTAAATGTCGGAAGCTGCAGTTTGCTTACAGTCATGGATGTTCCTCATTTCCAGAAGTTGAAATAACAGCAAGTGCAGTTTATAGACTATTTAAGGACTCACCCGCTCGTAGGAATGACTGAATACTTTGGCCCAGGCGTAAAATTTCTTTTTAAAGTTTTTCAAATATGGATTATTAGAAAATGTAAGTGTTTGCAATAGATTGCTTGAAATGTTACTGTAACTTAAAACATGTCATTTCTTCAAAACAAAAAAATTTCCTAATCCTGGTACCAAAACTTTTGATACTGTGCAGAAGTGTACAAAAAATATACTTTTTTCTGCTAAATGCAATTTTTTTATATTTATTGCTCGGGAAGTAGAACTTTATCAAACTGATAAACGAATGTTGCCATTTATTGCTAGAGATTTTCATGCATTTTGAAAAGTTTGATACTGTTACAAATTTATAAATAATTATTGTATATGTTTTAAAATATCTCAGACAGATCGGAAATACTCACATTTTGGGCAAAAATTGCGGTATTTGGACGTGTTATACTTTAAAAGCGGGTTTCTAATAATTTGGTGACTTGGCGATGTTTGCGAGAAAAAGATACTTCTGGAAACATTCATCACCTAAGCTCTAGGACCAATATTTAGCGAGATAGACTAGAAGCTAACAGAACCTTGGCGAAATTAGATTTCTCTGCCAAGTCAGGCATAAATACCGCAGCCCAACATAGTTAGGAAGGTTTTTTGTACAGACAGTCAGTTTTGTGAAGACGATTAGTCGTAATTTCTAGTTTAGAGAAGCTGTTCTCTGCCTGAGGTATTTGAGACCTGTGATTGGAAGCTGTTACTTATCGTATCTGACGAATTGTAGCTGTATAATTGTGATTATTACAGTTGGTATTTCTAGTGGAATTTTTACGAATAAAAGTCTTTGTTAATCGAGTAGTTGCTTTCTTCAACTCTCAATCCACACGAACCCCGAAGCTCGGTACAACTGGTGTCAGAAGTGGGGTTGAAGAGTTGATGCAGCGTGTCATAAGAAAAATGGATATGGGTTTAATGAAAAGTCTTTTCGAAAAATTAACGGAGCAGAGGGCTGAGATGAAAGCTGGACAAGAAGAGATTAAAACCGAGATGACGAAAGTGATAAAATCTGGGCAGGAGGAGCTTAAAAAGGAACTTAAGAAGGACATTATAAGTGTTAAAGATGAATTCTTCAACATCATTCAAGAGAAGATGAATGCAGTGGAAGCTAAGGTAACTTCAGTTGAAACTAAGGTTTTGGAGATCGAAGAAAACGTTGAAGAAGCATTAGACAATATGAATAAGGAGATTGAAAGCTTGAAGAAACAAATGTCAAACAGACATGAGGAACCTAATATGGTATTTATGCCTTCCCCAGCCATGATTAAACTCTCAACATTCGATGGAAAATCATCCTGGCAGGCATACAAGACCCAGTTTATGATGGTAGCGGAAGCTAATGGATGGAATCCCCGGGCTCAAGCTTTTCACCTGGCGGCTTCTTTAAGAGGAGACGCGGCCGATATTCTCGAGACGCTTCCGGAAGAGCAGAGGCACGATTTCCAAGCCCTATCGAGTGCACTTGAGTTGCGGTTTGGAGAAAAGTGCTATAAAGAATATAGCAGATTACAGTTAAAATCCCACTATCAGGAAGCGGGTGAAAGTCTGCAAGAATTGGCTGCCGATATTCAGCGACTTTCCCATTTAGCATTTTCGGACTGCCCAGCTGGGACACGTCAAGATCTGGTTCTCCATCACTTCATCGATAGTGTGCGAGATCCGGAGATACAGAAAGCACTTAGACTCGCCGATGTCAAAGATTTCGGATCTGCTGTAGTCTACGCACTTAAGATAGAGGCTGCCCAGCAGGCCGCGCGTAAAGATCGGCACTCAATCAGAGCCGTCTCTGCTACTGATACAGACTATGATCTAAGAAAACACATTGAAGATCTGCAGCGAAAAGTCCGTAGCTTAGAACTGAGTAAAGGTGGTAGAAATACGAAAATTCAGTGTTGGACTTGCGGTGCAGTTTTACATGTCCGTAGAGACTGCCCGAAACTAAAAGATGGTGGAAACATCACAGCAGGAAAACTAATATGTGAGAGGCGGAAATGTCCAGACAGTCGGAAGCCCCATTTTAAATTGTTTCGCATCTCTTCTGTAAGTGGCAGAGACAATGGACTTTTCGTTATGGGACATGTCAACGAAGTTCCCTGCAGAATGATAATCGATACTGGAGCCAACGTAACCATCATTAGGACAGGTCTGGCTCGCAAACTTGGAAAGAAACTCATCTGGACGCCGCCCTGCATTACCCTCCAAACTGTGACTGGTGAAAAGATTAAAGTGCATGGAAAAGTCATACTAAACATTGCATTTGGTAATGCCGTGTACCATCATATGGCATATGTCGCCGATATAAATGACGAATTTATTCTCGGATTGGATTTCCTCAAAGAAAACCATTTCAAGTTACATTTTAAAAATAATGAACTACACTCGTGTTCTGAAGACATAGCGATTTTTAAGACGAAATATTCAGATATTAAAGCAGTCCATCATATAACTGCAAAGAGTGAAACAACATTACCACCAAGAACTGAGGTAATAGTTTCCGGAGCTCTTTCAGAAGATAATAATTTTCACTATGGATTGATTGAATATCCAGATTCTGACAATAGCGTTAAAGGAGTACTAGTGGCTTCTTCACTTGTCGACCTTTCACGGAATGCAATCCCGGTAAGAGTTGCTAATCTAAGCGATTAGGCAAAACTAATAAAAGAAGTGCTGGCAACTTGTACTCCAGTGACCTGTATTAACAGAAATTGTCAAGCCACACTATCTGAGCCTCCTGACACTCTAATTAATGAACTCCTTCAGAATGCAGAGTTAGATGATAAACAGAGGAATGCTGCAAGATATCTATTATTAGAATTCGGAGATCTCTTTTTCCAAGAAATCAGATGATGTTGGGCGAACCAAAATAACGCAGCACCGAATAGATACAGGAAATCATCCACCCATTAAACAACATCCGAGAAGACTACCATTCGATAAGCAGGAAGAGGTGGATAATCTTCTGATGGAAATGCAACAGAATGACATTATTGAGCCATCAGAGAGTCCTTGGGTTTCACCTATTGTTTTGGTTTGGAAGAAAGATGGTTCCACCCGATTCTGCGTTGACTATCGTCGATTAAACAACATCACTAAAAAAGATAGTTACCCTCTTCCTAGGATTGACGATACACTTGATGTTTTATCCGGAAATCAATGGTTTTCGACTTTGGATCTCAAGAGTGGTTACTGGCAAGTAGAGATACATTCTGAAGATCGGGAAAAGACTGCGTTCACCACAGGACAAGGACTTTGGTAGTTCAAGGTTATGCCATTTGGGCTTTGCAATGCACCTGCAACGTTTGAACGCCTGATGGAGACAGTATTACGAGGACTTTCCTACGAAGCCTGTTTGGTATATTTGGATGATATCATCTTTGTAGGGCGCACATTCGAAGACCATCTAAGAAACATCCGAAAGGTGCTGGAAAAATTAAAAATGGCCAACCGGAAGCTGAATTCTTGCAAATGTAATTTATTTCGATGTGAAGTAAGCTATCTGGGACACATTATCTCTGCTGAAGGAGTAAGAACAGATCCTGGAAAGATCTCTGCAGTTAAGGACTGGAGTCGTCCAGAAGATGTCCACCAATTAAGAAGCTTTCTTGGACTATGCACGTATTGCAGGAAATTTGTTAAGGGTTTTTCAAGTATTGCCAGACCCCTTCACAAGTTGGCAGAAGTTAAACAGAGATTTTTATGGACAGATGAATGTGAGAAAGCTTTTAAATAACTGAAGGAGGCGTTGACATCTTCGCCCGTTCTTGCATATCCCCAGCCCTGAAAATTATTTATTTTAGACACAGATGCCAGCAACGAAAATATCGGAGCTGTTTTGTCGCAGGAAATTGATGATAAAGAGTATGTCATTGCTTATTGGAGTAAATGTTTGTCGAAATCGGAGCGAAATTATTGTACAACCAGGAAGGAATTGCTAGTAATCGTTAAAGCCATAGAACATTTCCACCGTTATCTCTATGGAAGAAAGTTCTTGCTTCGGACAGATCACGCATCCTTAACCTGGCTTTTAAATTTTAAAAATCCAGAAGGACAGGTAGCCAGATGGATTCAACGAATCCAGGAGTTGTACTTTGAAATACGTCATCGCAAAGGCACTCTTCATGGAAATGCTGACGCTTTATCAAGGAGACCGTGTAATGGAAGCTGCCGATATTGTTCTACAGTAGAGAAGAACTATCAATTAGTAAATCCTTCGGTACGCCAAGTTACTGTTTCACCGCCATCGAAACAGACCCATGGAGTGATGAAGGACTTAGAGAAGCCCAAAAATAAGATCCACATATAAATCCAATTTTTGAATTAAAAGAATCTTCCAGTATGAGACCAAGCTGGCAGGACATCTCCACCTACAGTCCTGCTACTAAACAATATTGGGCTCTTTGGGACTCACTCCATATTAGAAATGGCGTGTTATACAGGAAATGGGCGTCCGATGATGGACGTAATTTCAAATTGCAGCTTGTTCTTCGAAAATGAAGAATTGCACAGTAGCTCAACTGGATGCCACTTCGGAGTAATGAAGACTCTACAGAAAGTTCGAGAACGCTTCTATTGGAGCAAAACTAGACAAGATGTAGAGAAATGGTGCCAATCTTGTGGTAACTGTGCGTAAGGGACCAAAGAAACGAGGCCGAGGAAGGTTGCAGCGGTATAATGTAGGAGCACCATTTGAGCGGATAGCGTTGGACATTTTGGGTCCTTTACCATGATCTTCAAATGGCAACAAATACATTCTAGTTGTCATGGACTATTTCACTAAGTGGCCAGCAGCATTTTCAATCAAGAAGCGACTACAGTAGCCGAGGTTCTAGTGCAGAAATGGGTTTCCAGATTCGGCGCACCCTTACAAATTCATTCAGATCAAGGGATAAATTTCACCTCTGCTGTGTTTAAAGGAATGTGTCAAATTTTCGGAATAGACAAGACGCAGAGCACGCCATTACACCCGCAATCGGACAGCATGGTAGAGAGGTTTAACCGTACCATCTTAAATAATCTCTCACTTATGGTTTCCAGAAATCAGCAAGATTGGGATTTGAAGCTACCGCTGTTTCTGCTTGCATATCACTGTGCTGTATACGAGACTACCGGATATACTTCATCACAAATTTCTTTGGTCGCGAATTTCGTCTCCCTTGTGATCTTCAGTTTGGTCGTCCACCGGATACACCTTCATCGCCAGAGGAATACCTTCGAGACCTTCAGGCACGTCTTGAAGATGTCCATAACTTTGCTCGAGACTGAATAAACCTGACGACCGAAAGAATGAAGACAAGGTATGACACAAGAGCGACAGGACATGAATTTCAGGAAGGTGATAAAGTTTGGTTGTGGAACCCGATTGGACGTAAAGGACTTTCTTCAAAGTTGCAAGCCAACTGGGAAGGTCCCTACACAGTCCTAAGAAGACTGAATGACGTCGTGGTTCGTATAAGGAAATAATCTTCTTCAAAACCAAAGGTAGTACATTATGATAGATTAGCTGCATATCGTAATGTAAAGTAAAAATTAATATACCATAGTATCTTTGTAAATAGTATAGATAATTTTAATATTTTCTTTCTTTCTTTCTTTTTTTTTTTTTTTTTTTTTTTTTTTTTGTATTTTTAATTGTTTGTGTATGTAATGTGTTCTGTATCCTCTTGAAATGTAAATTCTTTTATATTAAATTTGGCCTCCTATCAGGGGATTGTACTGCCCGGGACGTGCAGTCCTTGAGAGGGGGCAATGTTACAAATTTATAAATAATTATTGTATATGTCTTAAAATATCTCAGACAAATAGGAAATACTCACATTTTGGGCAAAAATTGCGGTATTTAGACGTGTTTTACTTTATAAGCGGGTTTCTAATAATTTGGTGACTTGGCGATGTTTTGGCGAGAAAACTTGGCGACTTGGCGAGAAATAGATACTTCTGGAAACATCCATCACCTAAGCTCTAGGACCAATATTTGGCGAGATACCCTAGAAGCTTCCAGAACCTTGGCAAAATTAGTAGATTTCTCCGCCAAGTCAGGCATAAATACCGCAGCCCAACATAGTTGGAAGGTTTTTGTACAGTCAGTCAGTTTGTGAAGACGATTAGCCGTAATTGCTAGTTTAGAGAAGTTGTTCTCTGCCTGAGGTATTTGAGACCTGTGATTGGAAGCTGTTACTTATCGTATCTCACGAATTGTAGCTGTATAATTGTGATTATTACAGCTGGTATTTCTAGTGGAATTTTTGCGAATAAAAGTCTTTGTTCATCGAGTAGTTGCTTTCTTCAACTCTCAATCCACACGAACCCCGAAGCTCGGTCCAATACAAAAGTTTTTAAAAGGATCTTTGCTATCTGAATCTATTGGAAATGTCTAAAAACTCTAAAATTACTCATTGTTTAACACAATGTATAATCTAGTATTAAATAGAATGTTGATTATTTAAATAAAGGATTTTCTGTTATAGCTGTAAATTCATTGAAGGCTTTTGAAATTATTAATAATTTTAATTCAAATAAAAAATAGTCTCATGAATGTCTGCAATTATTTATTTTAATTATTTATAGAAATGATTGAAAAATATTGCATGTATGTAATTGTATGCATATATAGTAAAAAACAATTTTTAAAATAAAACAAAAAATTATTTAGCATGAATGTTTAACCTCCTGGAAATTTTTGATCTGACTTCTAGAAAACTCCTGGAATTTGATTCCTGGAAATCTGTACGAACCCTGTTTTAATGGAAGCTAGAAAATCTTTTGGATAATTGTTAAAGAAATGGTAATTTGGTATGGCATCAGCGTTGGGTTCCTGTGTTTCTGCAATTAAAATTCTGTTTTTTTCGAAATAGAAAATATATTGGAAATATGATATTTTATTTCGTCAATGATAATATATTGGTTTCAAAGAGAAGTGTTTTCCGAAACCCCAGAAAAGTTTTTTGGATTCAAAATTAGGTGATATTTGTTTATTTTCAAGGAAGATTGATAGTTTAAGAATAACCAGTTCAGTTTCGTTATTGTGCCGAGACGAAAGTAATATTAAAAGAAGAATAAGTGATATTAAAAGAAAGCTTTTAGTTGTGATAATATAGAATACAAGTTTAGTTTGTGAGTGCAAGTGAAAAGTGAGTTATAAATACAAAACTCCGTATTAGAGGACGCTAAAAAATGCCCGGAGAACTGGAGCACAAAATGAAATTTCTCTTGTTACGAAAAGCATTTTTAAATGACTGCAATAGGAAAGGACTTTGAAATTCGTTGGTTTTATTAAATAATGATTACGATTTTTTCGGATTTGCAAAAATTTTGTCGGTATTTATAGTATAGATTTTAAAGGAACAGAGCCTTGTTTCGAAATATGTAAATGCAAGATGTTATTCAACAGTAAAAAAAAAAAAAAAGTGGAGCCTAAAATTCGATTCTAGCGTCTTAATTCTCGTATAGCAAAGATTTCCTTTTAAACATTCGAGTCGCTCCTCTCAAATATTTCTTACCATTTCAATATCAACGGCTTGTGGTGAGCGTTCGTTTAGGAGATAAAAATTAATATATTTACAATCAACGAGTGAACAAGGCTCCTTAAATGACCAGCAATTTTAATTGTTGAAAAAGAAAAATTTGAAGTGATCGAGTTTGAGGAAGTAATTGACAAATTATTTCATCAAAGGCAAAAATGTACATAGTAATTAATTGCATTAATTTATATGTTAATTATTGTATTTATTTATCTATTATATAAGCTTTTTTACTGTTTAAAAATATTTTTAAACTATTATATAAATATGTAAAATAATTTTTTTTTAACTAATTCTAGTTTGCAGTATGTCCGATTGTTTCACTGATGCAGGCTCATTTCCCAATATAATCTTAGTCTTGATTTTCTAACTAGATATTTTGTATCTAATGCAAAAGGTAAACCTTTAAAATAGTCTACATTTTAGGTTAATTTAGCTTAGGTACTACTGTTATCATTATCTATACTATGTATTACAAGTATATATATTGTATATTATAGCATGTTTTTAACACACAAATGCCCGACTGCACTTAGGATATACTTATTCAACGCTACAAGGGTCGAATAAGATGGCATCTTACACAGTGGGTGTGCAATCTTCGCCCCGAAAGTCAAGGGGTAAAAGAAACGCACACACAGAGAAAGGAACATCCTTGCAGGAGCCAGGATTTGAACCCGGGACCTATTGCTAGAATGCTAGGGATGCTAACCACTCCGCCATCGGTTGGCTATGCTTTTAGATGTTAATTATATTTAATGTAATTTCGATGATATAGCAAATAAAGACTTATTTCAGATTGAAAAAGTGTTATTGGATTCTATTCAGTTGGAAAAAAAATTATGCTATTTTTAATGAAACTGAACTTTCTGCTACATGGGCATGACTTTTTCCTTGAACAGAAAAAATAAATTCTGGTCTCAAATATACATAACTTTTTATTAAAATGTTCACAAACATGACAAAAGGTGTATGCAATGGGTAAATAGATGAATATACAAATATCAAGGCACTACAATATATATATATATAACAACTCATTTCAAACAATTATTGTGACGATCACAATATATACACATTTTGGAAAAAAATTTTGATTTCATTTTATCTCCATTTTTGTATTTATTTTTTTTTTCCTGTAATGGGCATAATTAATAAATATTTGCACATTGCCCAGTTATCAGCCTCACTGTAATAGATTGAGAATTCTTCAAAATGCTTTCAATTTATATATTTCCAACTCGTGTGTCTATGGGATTGGCTGTTACTATTCTCATCAAATTATCAGATATTTATTTAAAAAAAAATTTTTTATAAAAATATAAATTTCATAGTATTTTTAGCATTGTATAAAAGGCACTTTAACAAAATGGAATGTTGTCTTCATAAAGTTACAATAAGCTCTCATAATAAGATACAGTATAGAATTTCGTTTAAATGTAATATGACTTGTTCTCAGATTTGTAATCGATAGATATTTCTCAAAATGAAGAACATTCTAAAAATATTTTTCACACTTTTTATACTAATGAAATAATTGCATAAAAGTCTCATTATTGCACTTTTGTTCCTTTTGAAAAAATATCCAATCATTTCTTGGAATAAACTACTAGAAATATTGTGTCTTTATCACAAAGTATTGATCAAGTTGAATATACAAATATACTAAACACATATACGCAATAATAATTCTTGCAAGAACAACATTTCATATATCAAACTAATATACATAAAAAAGCATTTGGATAACACTATATAAAACACTTATAATAACATGTTAGGAAACTTCATTCGCTTAAATGACGTAAAAAAAAAAGCATTATTTTGATTCTTTTAAATATATATTCAAAATAAGAGACACAATAAGTAAACAATATGAATAACACTAAAGTTTGCTATCGATTTTACATTCAGTATAAAGGATAATATAGTTCTTTTTGCATAGAATCTGTTCATTAGAATCATTCTAAGATTCCAATTAATAAGATTTAATGTTATTATGAAATATAGCAGCTATTGGTTTATTTTTAATGATGTTTGCACTCACTTCTTCAAAGCCGTATATTTGATTATGTTTGTAGGTAGATTCAGAACTAAATTCCAAATTTCCCAAACAATTCCCAGCCCATTCCTAAATGGCATTTATAATCCATATTATCCTTTACACAATATTAACAACAATTGAATCTGTATTAAAGGAAAAAATATAAGAGATAGTCACACATAAAATAGTAAAAGGCACTTGGAATGCATGTAAGGATGTATCCTACTTCTGAAAATCTCTCTCGTTCACAATAAATAAAAGCACATTCATCTGCGTAAAAAAGTGCGCGCACACGATATGGTACAAGCGCTAATATATAAGAGTAGTTTATGAACGTTCATTGCAACTGATGCCGCAGAACAGCGAAAGGATGAGGCAAGTTAATTGAGCACTCACAATTTTTTCTCTCTGCTCACTCTTTATAGTTAGCACCATGTTCTTCACTTTTATCAGAATAGTAAAGGAGTTTCAAATTTATGAAGTTAAAACTAGCGAAAATGCTCTAGATCTACCTCCTGGCTTAGCCGTGTATATATCCCTCATTAATCCGGACAACTGTTTAGGTGCACATACTATGTAAATAAAAAGGAATATGGGCGCAATAATGCATTTTTATTGAAGTGTTGTTGGGAGTATCAACCCATTAACTCTCTCATCCCTTCCCTTGGTTATCCCACTCACTCACTTTCTGTTTGGCAGCTCTGAAGAGGTTTACAATGAAACAGACGACTGCCCGAAACCAGAACTTAGAAAGACTATTTCAATTTTGTGATAAAATACTATAATGAAAACAAAGGCAATACAGCTGTTTCTGGATAGGACGAATATTTCATTTATTGTTCAAGAAATGACCACTTAAAATAAGAGAACTGTAGACCTGCAGCAACCAGTGCAAGCTAACTGAGATGAGCGGAGGTGAGAAAAAGTGTTTCATCCGCTATTTATCTGAGTAAAATAATGTATTATGTACATACTAAATTTTCTCTTTTAATATAAGTTTTATATATTTCATTCGCTTAAATTCAAAATACAATTTTTAATCTGCACTATAGTTTGTTCATGTACTTCAGCTCAATTTAGAGGTTAATTAAATCATACTTTCATTCATTCATTCGGACGTCCCCTATTGGTCCAGATTAATGAGGCTCTTATGTATTTTCCCCTTTTTTATAAACTGAACTTGAAAGAAGAATTTGTTGAATTGATTATTAACCATAATATTAGAGTTTGCTTTGGCAGTTACTGTAAAGAAAGCATTCTTTCTATATTCCGAGATTGCAGGGAATATATTCTGCTTTTGAAAAGTTTTGAGATAAAATTCTTGCTTGAATCCCGAAATTACATGGGTACACCTTGTTTTTGAAAAGATTTTGAGGAATTAAAATATCTAATGTACTTCGCATATGTCTGTTTCACTCGGAAAGTAATCTTTTTTGGATCATTGTTCACTTGAATAAATCACGAAACAATGATCATCTTTAGAGTTTCAGTGATTGAAAATGAAGTAAAATTTTAAAATTCTCGATGGCTCTTCAATTATTTTAAGAATAAGCATCTATTCATCAGCAGATGTCTATAACTGAAACATTTAGTATTGCAATACCATCTAGATGAAGACTAGACACGCAAAAGTAAACGGCACATACACGAAAAAAAAAGAGATTGCAGGAGGGGGGAAAATATATAGGATAGCTACACATACATTCATCTTAGATGGATGCTCTTTCAGCCGACATCTGCTCATCGGTCCCTGCATTTAAAAAAAAAATATGCGCTTTTTTTACACATTAAATGCAACAAAAAAAAGGTGCTTAGATCATATACATAGATCTGCATATACAAATAAATATATTTTGCAACAAACAAGTTTGTGCATGCCAAAAAAATTGAGTAAAAAGTAACAGCATGGATATATTCTTACGAAAAATAACATAAAAAAACAAGGTTTCAGTAAAATAAGGTTTTGTCTTCTTCACACACATAATGCAGTGAAGCAGGAATAAAAGTTCATCTATACAGTATGAGAAAAAAAACTACGATCTCGTATGACATTAAAGAAAAGAGTTCTCTTTTTAACTCTCAGAAAGACTTGGTGCTAGTCACTGGTGTGGGGATCACGTGCTCGAAGAATAATGCCACCTAGGCCATGAAGAGCTCTATGTAGCGGTTGCTGATGCTCTGACGGGTCTTCTCCTGAAGGGCCCTCTCTGCCTCGATCCTGGCCGCGGGGAAGGTCACCATGGCCTCGGTGTTGGGGCGGACCTCCCCGTTCCGCTGCACCTGGATGCACTCCGTCGTCAGCTGGAGAAGGAAGATAGTCAGTTTGAGTCCCTCGAGCAACATTAATGAGTGTACTCCACTTTTATTTGCAATTTCATTAAAACCATTATAGATTGAATGAAAGCGGCTAGATAATGGATTAATTCTATGAGGCTAGAAAAGAAACATTTGTGCCTGTGCATTCTCTTAACTACCCTTTTTAGGTCATTGAGTTGAATGAGATGGTGCTGGGTGAAAATTCATTTTTTAATACAGAATGACATTCATTCGTGATAAGCTACATTTAATGTGGACATTTACTACGCTTTCAAAAGAACAATGGTTGCTTCCAAGTGTTTGCTATCCAACAAATGTTTAAAACATGACTTCTAAAAATATTCCTTTACATTTTCTTCATTAAGATAATAAATCTTGGCAATGAAATTTCAGATTCATTCATTCCGTAGGTCAAGCACAGAAATCTTAAATGTTCAGTTGTTTTACTGAGACAATGTTTTATAAATAATGACATTATTTTAATAAAGAAAATTATCTGGGAAGAAATAAAATTGCTCCCTTTTCGAAAATAAATCCATATAAAAACCAAAATTGGTTTGATGTATTGATTATAATTGATATTTATATTAAGAAATATCTGGGCTACGTATATTTTCTTAAGAGTCTAATCAATTGGAAATCCCTTGGCGATCCGAAGCAGTAAAAGTTCATTGCTCGATGGCACTTACCACAGTGGTTCCGGAGTGCGGGTAGTAGGTGGGCGAGACAGGCGGACTGGGGTAAGGCCAGTAGAAGACGGGCGAGTAGTAGGCAGCGGGCAGTCTTGGAGTCAGAGGAGCCACAGCTGGCAGGATCTGTGGAGTCTGGACGTAAGGAAAGGCCCCGTAAGGTGGGTGCAGCATGTTGCCTCCTGAAAAATGATGTAAAAATCCTCTGTTTAAGATGCCTGCCGCCACAAAGGCTTTTTCAAAATAAAGTCAATTGATGCATGACTTTTTCAATTAAAATAGGGAACAAGGTGTAAGTCCTGAAATGGTACTGGGCTTCTTATGACAGAAAAAAATAAAATAAATTTAACAATCAGATTAAAATTTCTTCAAGCAAATATTGTCAAAACCACATTTTCAAGTTCCTGTCTTACATTATGTTCAATTAATTCAAAAATACGTTTCTCATGCATGCTTTATCTAATTTATAAGTATTTTTTTTTCATTTGCAAAATATATTAAGAATTTGCTTTAATTATTCTTACAATTTACATTTTATATACGGCATAATCTCTTTTTCACATTTTTCCTTGTTTAAAAACTGTCTCTTTAAGTACGAAAATGTACTAAAAATAAGTACTTTTTTAGGGATTATCAGCAAACGTTACTTACATTTATGAGGTGATTGATATAAGATAGCTAATAAAACATCAACTGTCTTTAAAGCGTAAAACGCTGTTTTTAGATCAGAAATTACTTCGGACTCAAAACTATTAATAATTCTGTTCAAAAAGAAGTAGGAAGTATGGTTAAGAAAGTACCTGGAGAAATGAGGGACCTCTGGAGGGGTATTCCACCGTTGAGGACGAGGGTCATGTCGTCGACGGAACACTGAAAGACTTCAATGTATCGCTGTTTTTTGCCGAAGACCATATATCTGTGGTGTCTCTGCTGAGCAGCCAAGAAAGCGGAGTGCTCAGTGTCCATCTGGATAAAGGCCTCACCAGATGGCTGACCCTAGTGAGAGGTAAATGCAGATTCGAAGCATTATTTCATTTATGTCAATGAGTACAAATTGTGTGTGCAAAATAAAAAAATGAACAAAATGATTTACATGGTAGAGTGAAACAATTGAAAGTATATGCAGCAAAAAAGCACCAAAGAATTATTTTTAACAGATTTGTTAAAAATAATTCTTTGGTGCTTTTTTGCTTTAAACATTACCTCTTCGGTGCTTTACGGTTATGTATCAACAAAATGTCACCAAGTGAAATTTGTAGTTTACAACGTAAAAAATCTATTAACCTACTTAACTCTATTTAACACAATGAAATTTTTCATAAACCAAACATACTTTATTCATTTATAATAGAAAGTAAATAAATAAATAAAATCAACTACATTTATAAATAGTGATGTCCCAAATGTTTAGTTGACAGCTCGAAATTCGACAGCAAAATGGACCACTCATTTTTTAGTTCGAAATAAAATTATGTAATACTCTTCATTAACACGCAAGCGATTTTCTAAGCATTTTATTCGTCATTCATTACAAAGATTTATTTTTAGAACTTCATGTGTGAAAATGTTAAGAAATTTAATACTGATTGTGTTTCACTATCGTATTTTATTTTAATCGAAATCATTAAACTCTAGCTGCAAATCAAAATTATTCCCGATTAAATTTTGGTTGTGGTCAACTGTAACATTTTAAACAATGAATATAATGGTGATGAATGAATGTCAGTCACAGGAAAAAAATGTTGCAACACAGTTAATCATCTTTTAAAATTGCAAAGTAGGTAATACCGACTCAAGGGATTAACTTCTTCGAAAGTCTGCACTATATTAACAGAGGAGGTTTTCAATTTCAATTCTAATACAGCTGCACAAATAATAATAACCTGTGGGAGTAAACTATCAGAATTCTAAAAATTAAATTCTCCAGTGAGAATTAAGATTCCAGTGCTGTTCTGTAATGGGCAATATCCATGATTCTAAAGCTTTATTAATGTCTAGAAACGTTACCACAAATATAAATCATAATATTTTAGTCAATGAATTTATATTAAGCTTTTGCAAATAATTAAGTTATTCAAAATTTATAATGGATTTGATGATATATCTAATACATTTCGAAAAGTGCATCTCCATTATAAAGTACAGATTTATGTGATTTAATTCATTTCCTCAATGCAATAATTACATTTACATTCAATTTGACCTTAATCATAAAACTGCGTTTCGGCTAATGATATTCCGAGATTCAATGAGATAAATTTATATGTAATTGGTTTTAATATAAAAAAAATTCTTAAAACCCACGTGATATCTGATTATTTTTAATAAAAAATATTCGAAGTATTACATAATGTTAAAAAATATGTGTGAGAGAGAAGTAATATATTTATTTAATATATTCAGAATGTACTTTATTTACTCAAAGATACAAGATACTCGCAAAGGATTGTTTTAGCAAAAAGCTTCTGACATGTGAAATACCTGCGCATTGTAAACCATGTGAACTCCTTGATACACTATATTCTTGGAATGCTCCCCTAGGAACTCCAGTATTTGTTCCACCTGTGCTTCAAAAGGCAAGCCGCGTAGGCGGATGCAGTCCTTCCGGCATCCTGGAGGCAACAGCTGGGAAGAGATGAGAGGCACCTGCGGAATGTTAGTGATGAGCGGCTGTGGTTGTTCGTAAGTCCTGGGGTCCATGCATCGATTCAGAACCTTAAAAAGAGTGAGAATGCAGAATTTACAATCCTTGCTGCATGAAATATTGAAATCTAGTAATTTCTTGTTCATATAAAATACGGGGACTCTACTAATTGAATGATTAATTACAGGAAATACTTGGAATACACTTCGGGTGGCTGGTTTACCTTTCTAGGATCATTTCTGATAAAAAAAAAAAAAAAAAAAAAAAAAAGGTTCTTTCAACTTATGCATTTTCGTAAATTTTACATGGATCCCAAAGCACTGAAGATATAGACATCTGAGTGAATTGTTTAATTTAAGGGCAGAATGCAAATCGCTTAGTTATCATCCCATTCATTTGGAATAGATTATGTCTAGAAACAATGAGTTGTTTGGCAATAAATGGTAATTCATATGAAAGAGAAAATTCTCATTGTGAAATGAGAAAAATGCAATGCAGTGAAATGCGGCAACTATGCCGCGGAATTCCCCTTTTGACTATACTAAAATTTGCTGTTTATGAAAAGCAAGCAATTAAATGCAAATATTAAAAAGGCTCAGATATTATTAATCAAGGAGCTTCTAAATAGTACATGAAAATATGCAAAGTAAATAGCTGAACATCCAAGAATTTCCATTTGAAAGATAGATGAGACGCGTCACAAGATGAGTAATAGTGAAAACATCAAAAGTAAAGTACCATGGCATGGATTCCATAACAATTATTCTAGTAAACAATGTAGTAAAACGTATCAGTACTGTGTTTTTAATCAAATCATGTTTTCAAAAACCTTTTTAATTAATTAGCTCTCAGTAGTGGGCTAATCGAGCTTTTATTATGCACATTGCTTTCGGTTTTCGATCTAATGTAATAAAACGAATTTTACGAAAATCTTTTAGTAGTCAGTTGGATTTGTTTTGACGTTGTCTTTCTTGAGGAACAAAAAAAAGCTGCTTATTATTTGTTGTTGTGGCTTATCCCTCCTGGTTGACAGCAGCATGAAACCAGGTCCATGAGCCCAAATGTCTTCAAACAATGGAGCGCAACCTCAGGGCTGGAGAATGGCTGGCATTTATTTAAACTGATGCAGGTCAGAGTGTGGGCAGGAGCATCTTGAGCATTGCATTTTTACAAACCTTGTGGCTCGTCACATGACGTTTTACACGAGTATGTCCATTTCAAAATCTCGCGAGAGTTTTCTGATTGTGCCTATTTCCAACCCTAATCAGAACAGCACCAGGCGATTTTCGGCATATCATTAATGCACGGGGATTGGTTGGTTGGGTTTTATGAAGCGAGGTCCAAAAATGGACATGCTGCGCCAAGAAACATATTTATTTTATTTTCATTTCTATTTTATTTATTTGTTTTTTTATGTTAAGACCCAAACAACATTAAAACATTAAAAAAGCAAAAATAAATGCATATATAATTTTAAAATCTATTGATTAATGCACGGGGGTTCTCCTCCAAGAAGAACGGATTTCTTGCCTGAGCCGGATGGCGATCTGTGAAAAAGTAAGGCCTATATCATGAGCAGTATCCTTACGGCCACTTTTTCGTGCCAGACCATCAGCGATTTCATTATCGTACTCATCTACATGCGATGGAACCCACTGAAAGGTCATCTTAGTGTAGGCAATTAAGCGATTCAAAAGCCGGATGATGTTCTTAGCCGTTCGGTCCTTATGTATCTCCATTCAGATAAATGCTGAATGGAGCTATGACTGTCACTCAAAACCCTAATATCAGAGCAAACACTCTCAGTTATGCAAAATTTCAAAGCCTTCTCAATAAATATTAGTTCTGCATGGAACTCCGATAAATTGTTGGGGTTTCTTACACAGAATTCAATGCCGTTCTCCTTTTTAACAAAAAATCTATTATAACGAAATCCCATGCTGCCGTCAGTATGGATCTGTAATGCATCATAAGGGATTGCATCGGTAGTCTCCAAAGCAAGATGTCTCAGACACTCTGGGTGATGTATGCTTCTGTTAGTGTATGAGCTCAAATCAGTCTTGTAAAAGATACAAACATAGAATGAATCAGCAACATTTATACCACAAGCTAGTGAGACGCATCCTGCGTCATGATGAAGTCAACCCTCACTTTCAGCATGGCTAAGCGGACTTTCTCTCTTGAGGCGGCGATTATTGCTCCAACTGTGCACATAACTAGACGGTCAGTGCTGGTCACCGTAATTGATGAGTTAGGCAAAGTATTTAGCCAAGAGGTATTTGCTACCTAGTTTGACAGGTTGCAAGTCAGCTTCATGCAGTACAATTTGTCTATGGCAACTATTGTGGAGGTCAGTGATGATTCTGGAAGCAGAGAGTTGGACCCTTTCTAGTCCATCAAGGTTGCTAGAAGAATAATTATTTCAAAATAAAATTATATCTACATGTTTACTGACACTGGAGCAGATCAGTTTCCACAACTCACAGGACTCCAGGAAAATAAACTGGATGTAAACTTAATTGATCTAAGTCAGTGTAAGAGAGTATCAGATACTCACTTGTTGCACTTCGGCTGTTGTGCTGCGGAACAGTTCTATATAACGAGATCCAATGACTTCCCTGTGTTTCTGGAGGGCCCTGGTGGCCATCTCTTCACTCTCGAATAGGACAAAGGCGTCCCCTGTAGCCCTGCCATCCGCCTTCTTGACGAACAGCACCCCATCTTCTCCATCTAGTACCTCGCATGGAGCATCTCCGCTGGCGAAGAAAGTCAACTGCACAAAACAAAACACATTTTAATAAGTTGTTTTTGATGCTTCTTAATGTTATCTTAGTGAAACTATTATTTAATATTATCTTAATGAAATTATTATCTAAAAATTATTATTATAGCATCTCATGTAAAAGCATTTACTTTTAAACGGGAAACACATAAAAAATTTGGAAATAATGAATTTTTTAAATGAAATTGACGAGTTAAATTTAGTGAGAATGAGGATGAACTGTATTTTTTTCATGTTATTTTTTTACTGTCAATGGCACAGATAAAAAGACAATTACAGCAAAAATACAAATAACAACAAGAAAAATGAAAAATAAAACAGCTGTAACAATAATCTATGTATCTAAAATACCCCTCGCCTTCCAGTAGCGGTCCGCAATGGAGCGGTTCGATAACGCCTTACAATGGAGTAGATGGTCACGATCCATGTCCCGTCCCAGATTACAGAGGTTGCAGATAGGACTTGAAACTATACGAAGACGGTACAAGTGTTTAAGAAGGCAGTCATGACTGGTGGGGAGCCTAAACTCAGCCACCATTTTATGTCTGGGCCATTTTAAAACGGCAGAAAATCTGTCTTTCCAAGACTTTTGTTCTGATCGAGATTCGAGAATTTTTTTGAATCTTTGTTTTAAAGTATTTTTAATTTGTCGTTTTATTATGCAAAAAGATACACTAGAAAAATATGTTTGTAAAGTCAAGGCCACCCTTTTTGCCAGTGTATCGGTAATTTCATTGCCATTGATTCCACAGTGTCCGAGGATCATTGAAGAACAATGTCTTTCTCATTGGAAGACAAACTCTGAAATAGGCTCCAACATTCATTGATAACAGAGGATACAGAATTTGAAGTAGGCATCAAGGATTGCAATGCGGCCCGGATGTCACTATGTAAAACTGCCTTGGAGAACCTATTAAGATGGCAAGTCAACCGAGAAAGAGCAATCCTGATCGCATGCAGTTCTTTATCAAATGCGGATGCGAATGTGCGAGCTGGATTTGCAATTGAAAAAAGGGGACAATAGACACCTGCTCCAGCTGGATCCTTCCCACAACCGGGAGCCGTCAGTATAAATTCTCAGCCAGTCTGGTTCAGGATAATGAGTGTTTATGGTCTCATAGGCGAGAACCCTCAGGATCTCCGTATCTGTGACTTTCTGGAAAATTCTCTCGGATAGATAAAGGCACAGACTAAAATTAGAAGATTCAATTGGGCAAGGTGGGAGAGGCAGAGGCTCCGGTTCACACCACAATTCAATATCCCTCTTTAGCAGAAGAACTCCCTGAATGAAACCCCACTGTGTGTTCCTTTCGAGATTAAGAGCGACATCATGATCATACCAGAGCTCTAGGGCTCCTGGAATACGTCCGATTTTCTCCCATAGCAAAGGGGCCTTTTCTTGTATAATCAATTTGAGGGATCTGAGTCCTGTATACAGGTACAATGCATCCACCGGAGTAGTTTTAACAGCCCCAGTGATGAGGCAGAGCGCTTGATTAAAAATCAATTCCAGGGAACCCATATTGCATACAGACGTAGTAATAAGGTGTTCACAACAATAAGTCATCAGTGGAAGAATAAAGGATTTATAAGTCAATAGAAGAGTCTGCAAACAGCAACCCCATTTACACACTGCAAAGCGTTTTAACATTGTCAGCCTATTTGCGACACGTCCAATGATATTCTCAATGAATAGACACCAGGATAGCTTTCTGTCAAAAGACACTCCCAAATAGGTAACATTCTGCCTGGGGCACTGGAAGACCCTTGTAGGTTAGTTCCACTTGAATAGGTTGGTGAGAGAGAGAAAAGGACACTAAGACAATTTTCTCAATATTAACCATCATGTTATTTGAGTTGCACCAGTTCTCCAAAGTACTCAGAGCATGAACGAGTCTCTTTTTGTTTTGTAATTTGGCGACTTTCTTTGGGGAATTTGTAAAAATGACCAGATTATCTGCATATAATAAGCATCTTATGCCAGGTATAGATCTAAGCATAATAACAAGGTCATTGATGAAAATGTTGAAAAGACTGCTGTTTGAAAAGGCTCCCTGAGGAAGTCCAGTCTTAAAAAGCTTCCATTTCGAGAGAGAAGATCCGTATCTTACTCCAAACATCCTTTGGCTTTGAAAGCCCTTAAAAAAGTTGAGCAAGTTTCAAGCTCGGATAGTTTCAGTAATAATTTTTCCCTCCAGATCAGGTTGTATGCAGATTTAAAATCAACGAATATAGCAATTAGTATTTTCTGTTTATCCAGAGTACCTTTCATTGATTGGCTAAGGAGGGCTACGTGTTGATTCGTAGAACGATATTGGCGAAAGCCAGCCTGCTCTTCCACAATAAGTCTATTGGTTTCCAAAAACTAATTCAGTCTTCCTACCATAATGCGCTCCATTACCTTCCCCAAAATACTGGTCAGAGCAATTGGTCTATATCCACCAATGTCTTGTGGGTCTTTGCCTTTCTTATGGATCGGTATAATAATAGAGCTACGCCAATGTGTCGGAATTATTCCTGTCTTCCAAACCAGGTTGAAGAAACGTAATAGAGTCTGACGCGCAACGTAGTAGAGTTTGGGCCCAAATGACAGAGGAAACCAGAACGTATACCATCATTTCCAGGGGACTTACCCGGCTTCAGACATCCAATAGCTTTAGACAATTCACCATCTGTTATGCAAGAAAAAAAAATGGGTGGGGTTTAGTAGGTTTAGTTTGAGCCTCTCGAGGGCCTCTCAGTAAACGTTTTATTGTCTTATTCAATTTTTTGACACTGGCATTTAAAACCTGTTCACCTGTAAAAATGTTGTACAATGGCGTTTGCGATGGCATGGTCGGAGGATATAATTTTGTTGTTTATCTTGAAAAAAGCTTTAGGAGTTTTAACATTTTCGTTTTTAATATTGGCAACATACTCAAAAGCCTTCTTACTCTCTTTTTGAAAGTCTAAATTGGAGATAAAATCCCTGAAAGATGTACGCTTCTGTGCAATGATCTCTCTTTTGAAGATGGCAGAATGTCTTCTCCAGGCTATAACATCCGAGGCTCTGCCAGTCAGTTCAGCCTTTCTTCTCAGTCTGCTGCGCTTTAATTTCATACATTCAAGATTTTGATTCCAAAAAAGTTTTAATTTTTTTATCTTACCATGGGGG